>PVIY010028747.1:0-32777 GCA_004026745.1 Myrmecophaga tridactyla | reverse complement strand
CCATACCCCTTACCCCTTGCTTTCATTGATCACTAGCATTTAAACTAAATTTATTTTAGCATTTGTTCCCCCTATTATTTATTTTTATTCCATATGTTCTACTCCTTTGTTGACAAGGTAGATAAAAGGAGCATCAGACACAAGGTTTTCACAATCACACATTCACATTGTGACAGCTGTATCATTATTCAATCATCCTTAAGAAACATGACTACTGGAACACAGCTCTACATTTACAGGCAGTTCCCTCCAGCCTCTCCATTACATCTTGAATAACAAGATGATGTCTACTTGATGCATAAGAATAACCTCCAGGATAACCTCTCGACTCTGTTTGGAATCTCTCAGCCACTGACAGATGCAGTATTTCTTAAATCAATCCATAACAGAACTAAGAGTCATTGGTGCTGGGCTCCTAAGCTGACTTGCAATTAAGTAGAGTTAGCCTACTTTTGACTCCTGCTTAAAGAATGTTGCTAAACATCTCTGATTCACTCCCTCCCTGCAACCATTTGGTTCCTAGGGGTTAAAACAAAACAAAACACCTCTCTTGTCTACAAGTCACTGACACCCGTTCTGCAAGTTTTGATGCTGCCACATTTGATGCTCATGCATGTGCAAGTGTTACTATGGTCACAACTGCAGCCTGGCTGAGTGCTACTGTAAGATGCTACAGATTGTAAAACGCAGCCTGGTCTAACAGAAAATGTGCATCTTAAATAGATTGGCTAGGGTAAAATATATATTTTCTTTCCTATGTGATCAAACCAAAGAATACTTCTTGACCCTGGAACAGTAAGGAGTAAAGTTACAGTAAGGAGTAACATTTATTTTCTTAATAATTCAGATTTTTATTCTTATAAAAGTCTTTTGAGTGACAAAAATGGTTCAGGTAACTGATTACAGAGATTAACTGCTTGGTTCAGTACTTTTCAGTTCTTTTTTAAACTCCCAAACCCCATTCACCTTAACACATGATTTTTCAAACTCTCAATCATTTTGTCATTTTTATGTGGCGCGGTAAAGGAATTTTAAGTAAAATATTTTATTATAGATCACTATATTATTAAAGATTTATCATCAGGTGCATTTAAAATATGATTTTTAATAATATTTATAACTATTCATTACGTCTGATAAATTTTGACTTTTTCCATCTCACTGTGGAAACATGCTGTTTGATTTACTTTATTTTTTAAATTTTAATACAAGTTTATTGATACATATTATATATTCACATATCATGTAATCATCCAAAGTGTACAATCAAAGGTTCACAACATCATCATATAGCCGTGTGCTTATAATCACAATCGACTTTTTTTAAAAACTTTTTTATTGTGTAGTATAACATATACAAAAAGCAAAGAAATAAAAAAGCAACTACTTCAACAAGTAGTTACAGGACAGCTTCCAGAGTTTGTCATGGGCTACTATTTAATCCTCTCAGATTTTTCCTTCTAGTTACTCCAGAATATAGGGGGCTAGAAGGCTTAAATATTTTTTTATTACCACAATCGACTTTTTTTCTTTTTTTTGTGAAAAATAACATATATACAAAAAAGCAATAAATTTCAAAGCACAGCATCACACTTAGTTGAAGAACATATTTCAGAGTTTGGGTTACAACTCTACAATTTTAAGTTTTTACTTCTAGCTGCTCTAAGATATTGGAGACTAAAAGTGATTATCAATTTAATGATTCAGCCATCATATTCATTTGTTAAATCCTACGGTCTCTGTATAACTCCAACATCACCTTTGATCTTGCTGTCCTTCTCTTTAGGGGGTTTGGGCTATGGCCATTCTAACTTTTTCATGTTGGAAGCATCTGTCACTAATATGGGATAGGGGGATGGAACTATTTGATGTTCTAGAGAGGCTGGGTCCTCTGCATTTCAGGTCTTATCTGGTCCAGGGACTCATACGGAGGTTGTAAATTTCTGGAAAGTAATCCTAATACATGGAATCTTTGTAGAATCTCATATAAAGCCCTAGGTGTTCTTTAGGGTTGGCAGGAATGGTTTGGCATGATAGGTAGCAACAGCTAACTGAAGCTTACATAAGAGTGACGTCCAGAGTAGCCTCTTGATTCTATTTGAACTCTCTCAGCCACTATCTTATTTGTTACACTTCTTTCCCCCCTTTTGGTCAGGATGGCATTGTGGATCCCATGGTGCCAGGGTCTGGCTCATCCCTGGGAATCATATCCCACTTTGCCAGGGAGACTTTCACCTCTGGATGTCATGTCCCATGGATGGGGAGGGTAATGATTTCACTTGCAGAGTTGGGCTTAGAGAGAGGTCACATCTGAGCAATAGAAGAGTCACTCTGGAGGTGACTCTTAGGCATTCCTATAGGTAAGCTAAGCTTCTCTGCTAAATAAATAAGCGTCATAAGAGCAAGCCTCAAGATCAAGGGCTTGGCCCTATTGATTTGGGTGTCCCTAATGTATGACACAGTATCAGGGTTTCCCCAGTGGTAAAGTTTAATAGTTCCATATTTTTTCTTTCATCCCTCAAAAGACTTTGACAATACCTTTTGATTATCTGCTTAGTATACTCTGGGACGTATCCAGGCATTATATTAAGCTATACAGGATTAAAGAACCTCTTTCTTATTCTAGGCTCCTTGTGCTGTTTGATTTACCTTCATTGTATAAAAGAAAGCAAATTTCTTGACAAACAAGTTTTTAAAAAATAATGTTTATCTCATATCTGGCTTAAGGATGGAATACACATTGAACGAAAGGTTAAGATTTACCTATATGTTATCATATTGAAATAGACAAAAACTGTTTTCAAGACCTGATATTTAGTTTGTACTTAATCAACTGGCTTATTCTCAGAATTTTGTAAAAAAAAAAAAAAAAAAAGATTTTGGATTGAGCTTCATAATCAGTTTTTTTTTCACCCTTAAAGAACCGGTTGTTTTTATTCCTAATCTTTAAAAAGCCAATCTGGGTAATATATCCATAAAACCATATTTTCTCTTTACTGATTTTTGAAGTATAAGACACATCTTGAAGTATGATACAAAAATTTTAATCAAACAAATGTAATTTAGGGATCTTGTGAAGAGTGCCTTGAAATGAGTTTTTATAATTACTGTCATTTTTAAGCTCCTCATTAACTTGTATTGAAATATCTTGTTCTTTTTGCTTCCTGTCTTTAAGACAATATGCAAGGGATAAATTAACAATAAATGGAAGAGAAAAAAGTAACAGGAAACTGTCAACTGTTTGCCAGTAATGGTCAACTAACAGATAAGCCAACTGAGAAAGTGAGTTGGAGAACACCATGGAATGGTCCCCACACACAGCTGCCTATCCCCCTCCCCAAACACCCTCTCCTCATCTCAAACCATTTGATCTTGAAACAAAAAAATTATATATATACATATATATAACATATTTGTAATTGTTTGAATGTAAACGCTATAAAAATTGATTGATTACAATATAAAAATGGAAACTTCATGACTTTTGTTTTTCTCTTTAAAGTCTTGCCTCTCAGCTGGAATTTATCTTACTTATTTATTTTAAATTTTTTATTAGAGAAGTTGTTGTTTACAGAATAATCATGCATAAAGTACAGCTTTTTCATACACCACCCCACCAACAACACTTGCATTGGTGTGGAAAATTTGTTGCAATTGATGGTAACATTTTTTCTGTAATTCTACTAGTTTTAACAGTAGTTACATTTGTTACAATTGGTAAAAGATTATTAAAGCAGTACTATAACTATTGTCCATAGTTTACATAGCAATATTTCCCCCCATATTCTCAACCTATTTTTTTTCATACATGTCTTTATTTTATTACTCATCTACCCATACACTGGATAAAGGGAGTATCTGTCACACGTTTTTTACAATCACATGGTCACATGATAAAAGCTATACAGTTATACAATCATTATCAAAGATCATGGCTACCGGATTACAATTCAAAAATTTCAGGTATATCCTTCTAGCTGTTCTGATACACTAGAAACTAAAAAGCAATATCTGTATAATGCATCAGCAGTCACAGTTGCTTGTTAAAACCTAATTTCTCAGTTATGTCTCCTCCTCTCATTTGATCATTCTTTCAATCTTCTGGGATATCAGGGCAATGCCCATTTTAGCTTCTTCATGCTGGAAAGGGGTGTCAACTATATGGGGTAGAGGAGTGAAACAGGTTGATGCTCCTGGAGAGACTGGTACCTCTGGGTTTCAGGGCTTATCTGGCATAGGAACTAGACATGATGGCTTTTGAAGACTTGAGCCAACCATTCACCCTATTCCCAAACACTTCCCAGAAGACCCAGGGGCTCACAGACCACTAGGACCATGTGGCCTGCAGACATTTTAAACAAGACGAAAAGAACAGCCTCTCCTAGGTTTAAATCTGGATTCCACTTCTCCAATACCCACTCCACCACCACCCCAACAGCAATAAAAGACATTCATTGTATAGAAAAGTCTTGCTGCCTTTTCATACTGGGTTTTTTTTTTTCTCCTATGCTGGTGGCTGTGGAGAACCAAGAAGGAAGTCCTTTTGTTCTATAACTTCTTAGTTTCCTTTAACTTCTATACTCCTAGGACAGTACAAAATTATGTAAAATATATTGGAGAAAACTGGAAAACTCAGGTATATATGCAAGTACTATAGATTTGCAAAACTAAAAGATGTTTTTGTTATGGAGCTCAAATACTAGTATTTGTTTGAAATTCTCCATTTGCATTGGTTGGTACCATATAGGCATTCTCTTGAGTCTTTTTAAGCTTCACTTAGGGGTAGGGTAAACCTTCCCTTAACTAAAAAAATCAAGAGTCTAAGATCACTCATATATATATACATATAGTATATGTATAAACAATTAAACATTACTGGTGAGTAGTCTCAACATTTAGGATGCTTATAAGATAGAAAGACAGACAAAACTCCCAAATCAATTATATTTCAGTTTATAAGAAAACAAGTATGTGCACCTTAAGTAGAAAAGATGAAAGATCTTTTTCTAGGTGTAAGCTAGAGAAAATAGTTTGGTTTTTCAAAACTGTTCTATTTTTCATTTGCATTTTAAATTTAAGGACACAAGTTGGAGGCTATTTTCTATTTTGCCCAACCTAAACTAGCTTTAAGCAAACATTTTAAATATTCTGAACATTCAGGTCCAGACAGGGAACCAGTTCCAATTTCCTTTTATTCCTCTGTTTTGTTCTTAAATCTTCATTCTCATGGCTCTTTTTACCCTACAATCTTATGCTTCTCAGGGGATTTCTGCTCTGTGGAGATGCCTTTGGGGCAGCCCATGTAGAAATGAAGGGGCGCTTCACATGCGAGGGAAGAAGACAGGGTGGCATCAAACAGTGAACCCTTCCAGGAGGGAGAGATGCACTGGGACATTTTACAGCTCCAACTGTGGTTCTTCAGTCAAGTTAGAGAAAACAGCTTACATGTTTTCTGCTTTCTCTGGCTCTCTTCCTAACTTTTTCTCTATTCCTAGCACGAACAAATGCTTCTGAATGAGAGAAAAAATATTTCTCAAATTCCTTAGGCAATAAACCATTTCAGGAGTTCTAGGCTTTTCAGAGGTGCAAAAACCATGTAAAAAGATTGCCAAGAAAAACCAATCAGTATTTCATTTTGTCACTGTTAAAATTCACTTAGAACAATGTAATATATGGCAGTGACAACAACATTCATATTGCTTTTCCCTGGGCCACTCTTTATATTTGGAAGTTTGCAGCAAGAAATCTGATTGTAAAGAGTCTCTTACAACCGAGGACAACTTTTGGTGGTGCTAAAGCCAGCAGCTGCTTGAAGTCAGGTCTGAATAGAGGACATTGTGTTCCAAAATAAATCCTTCTTTAAAACCCAGTATGATCATCCTAAAATATTGAGTTTTTCTCACTAAAGACCCTAATGGATCTTTTAAGGTGCTGAAGAGGGTAACAGAAAAAGAAGAAAAAATGTTAGGAGATTAGAGAATGATGGCTGTAAGCCTTGGGAATAATCAATGTATCCTCCTTGTATGTTTTCTGTAATCTAACCAGAACCCTGTTTATTTGCTCTGGGCCCCCCACTGACACCGCTGCTACTAGGGCTCTTTGTAAATGAGAAGCTATTGCACTCGCTGGTATAATTGGTTTCTTTAAGACAAAGGGTCTAATGCTCATCCACTGTCTTCTGCTCCTGCAAAGGCATTCAGTTTGGACCCTATGGGGTTGCATGGCCTAGCAAAACAGAATTACTTTTTTTTTTTCTCTTTTCTTCCTTTGTCAATTGGAAATCTCTTCCCTACACAATTTAGCTGTTATAACTCTGACAAGAAAAAGAAAAAAATGGAGAAGGGTTATCCCTACGAAATACCTAATATTCAGCAATTACTTTGAGTGAGCAAATACAATTAACTCATTAGAAGATATCTATTGTTCTATTTCTACACTACATTTTGGTTTTTACCAAATAACAGCAATAGTGGAATGAATACGAGTAATGAGCCGCAATAATTTTAACTTATAATTTGAATTTTTATTGTGTGTCATCATTACTCATGGTTAAATTCACTTATAAATGGAATAACATACTTTTTTGTATAGACAGTAGAAAGGCAAGGGACCTACAGTTGAAGAGAGACTTAAAGAACTGGTAGATAAGCTGAAGAAATACCCAGAATGTAGCACAAAGAGTTAAGAAGCTATGATAATATGAGACAAGAAAAATGTGAAAGGACGATATAGAAGATAAAATATATGGATAATAGAAAGATAAAGCATAATAACCTTTCATTGGCACTCCAGAAAGAAAATAGGGAGAATGGAAGAGAGGCAATATTTAAAAACTAAATTGTTGACAAAAGACATGCATTCATAATTAGAAGAAGCACAATGTTTTCCCAGAAGGGTAAGTAAAAAGACATCCACACAAGACATATCATAGTGAAAACTACATACTAACAAAGGCAAATAAAACATTCTGAAGAGTAGCCAGTGAGATATGAGAGAGCACCTGCAAAGAAAAAGCAACAGTGGATGAGAGAATCCAGGAGAATTGTATCTTCAAAGTTCAGAGAGTAAATAGTAGTCAATATAGAATTGCATCCCCTGGAAAACTACTTTTCAACAATGAGGATTTCTCTTCAAAAATACAGAAACAGAGATTGTCACCAACAGGCCTACTCTAAAGAAAATTCTAAAAGATTTATCTCAGAAGAAAGAAAAATTATGCCATAAGTGAGACCTAAAGTATAAGATGGAACAATGAGCAGTTTAAAATTTATTTGCTCTTAATTAAAATAGCTTCAAAGTATAGTCAACAAAAAAAGGATAGAATTATGACAAATCAACAACACAGTACCAGATTTCAACATGCTTTTTTTTGAATATATATAAAACCTGCACCAGAATTTTCAATAAAGTTGATTGTAAGGTTTGGAAATAATGGATGGAAGTGATAGTAGCCCATTACTGTGAGTGTAATTAACAGTGCGGAATCGTGCATATGATTGTGGTTGAAAAAGGAAGTTCAGGGTCACGTATGTCACTGAAAGGAAAGCTGGAGGATAAGGTGTGGAGTGTATAACACTCCTGTTGGGAAGATGACTGTGATTGATAGTACACAGATAAGTATATTCCATGAACTAGAATAAATGTACGTCTCTATTACAAGGTGTTAATAATAGGGTGGTATACAGGGAAAAAATACGACAAATGCAATCTATGGACAGTAATATTCACAGTAATATTGAGATATTCTTTCATCAGTTGTAACAAGGGTACCATACCATTTCTAAATGTCAATAATAGGGGGTGTGTGCTGGTTTGAAACTGTCATGTACCCCAGAAAAGTCATGCCCTTTGATCCTCATTCCATATTGCTTGGTGGGATTGTTTTTATCGTTTTCATGGAGATGTGACCCACCCAATTGTGGGTGATAATTTTTGATTAGATGATTTTATGGAGATGTGTCTCCACCCATCAAAGGCGGGGTCACTTACTGGAGCCCTTAAAGAGGGAATCGTTTCGGAAAAAGCTCAGCGCTAACAGAATCCATACAGCCAGAAACCTTTGGAGATTCAGAAGGAAAATGCCCGTGGGGAAGCCTTATGAAATGAGGAAAGAAAGCCAACAGACATCACCATGTGCATTCCCAGCTGAGAGAGAAACCCAGAATTTCACCAGTTCTTTCTTTGGAATTAAAGTATCTTTCCCTGGATGCCTTACCTTGGAAATTTTCACAGCCTTAGTACTGTAAACTTGCAACTTAATAAGTTCCCTTTTTAAAAGCCATGCTGGTTCTGGCATATTGCATTCTAGCAACTTACAAACTAAAACATGGGATTTTTCTTTTTGGAATAGTGAAAATGCTCTCAAATTGATTGTGGTGATATAATCTGTGATTATACCAAGAGCCATTGATTATACACTTTAGATGGATTGCATGGTGTGTGAATAAAACTGTTCTAGATTAAAAAGCAAAAACAAAACCAAAAATCCATGCACCCAACAATTAGAGAACACACATTCTCCCCAAACACACGTGATATGAGATATTCTACTGGGGTCAATTTGTCTGTCCCTGTACCAAAGGGATACCATCATATGCTAGGCCAGTGCTTCTCACATTATCTTTGGTGAAAGACCAGATTTTGCTCAGTTTTGAAATTTAATTTAATTTTTATATAATGTCAAACTTACAGAAAAGGTTCAAGGACAGTAGAAAGAACTTTTATACCTTTCACCTACATTCACCAATTACTGATGTTTTCTCACTTTCATGTCAGCATCTTTCTACCTGTCTATGTATTTTCTCAAAGCATTAGATAGTAAATTGCAGATATTATGCTCTTCACCCCTAGACATTTCCATGTATATTTCCTAAAAACAAGGCATTCTCTTATATAACCTCAGAACAATGATGAAAACCTAGAAATTTAACACTGATCAAATACCCTTATCTGATTCACGGTTCCTATTTAAGTTTTACCTATTGTCCCAACAATGTTCTCCATAGCTCCATTTTCTCCCAGGATCCAATCTAGGACCTTACATTGCTTTAGATGGCAAGTCTCTTCAGTCTCCTTTAATTTACAATAGTAATACAAATATTGTATCTAGGAATAAATCTAAAATAAGATATGTAAGTCCTTAGGGAGGAAATTATAAAACTTTACGAAAAGGCATTAAAGAAGATGAAACAGATGGAGAGATATACTGTGCTCAAAATTTGGAAAACAATATTATAAAGATGTTAATTATCCTCAAATTGCCCTATAATTTCAGTGCCAATTCCAATGAAAATACTACTAGAAATTTTCATGAAACGTGAAACTAAAATTTATATTTAAAAAAACAAAAGGGGAAAAACAGCCAAGACACTCCTAAAAAAGAAGATGATGATGAAAAAGGTGGGGATATTTGTTCCACCAGATATCAAGTATTATTATAAAGCTGCTTAGTACTTGTGGGGCTTTGGTACAGGGACAGACAAATTGACCCCAGTGGAACAGAAAAGAGGCCCAGAAACAGACCTACACATTCACAGATTTGACATACTAGAGATTTGGCTTGACAGATCACCTAAGAAAGTGGGATGAGATAACTGTTTGGCAAATACAAAAGTCAATTTCTAATGTATTGCAGACTTAAGGTGAAAGAAAAAACTTTACAACTTTTAAAAGTATGTATTAGACAATATCTTTCTGATATCAGGGAGGGAAAGATTCTCTTTTTAATTTGGAATGATTTTTTAGTTCATATCTTTTCCTTACTTATAATTGGATAGTGTTATTTACTCACACATGAAATACAGTGGTAATATATAACCTCAGTGTTCTTAATCAAAATATATTTTTGAATTCCCTTTACTACCTCATATTGGCAACAACATCCCACTTTTCTGTAATTCTTGTTTTGTCTTCCGTTTTCCTTTTGTGGTTTTCTGAATCAGAAGGCTTCTTGGGAGGCATATTAAAGGGTTTAAAATCTAGGTAACATAATCTATTACCCATTCCAGATAAATGGCACTATAATGCAACCTCAGCATTTCAACTTCGGTCACTTGAAGAAGGTAGGTCAGTAGATTGGCAAAGGAAGAATTTCTGAACAAGAAACAAAAATGGCTAACCATGAAAGAAAAGACTGATAAGGTCAGCAATAATAAAGCTAAGAACTTTCGTTGAAAAGACAGCATAAAAATATGAAGAGTAAGCCATGAACTGACTACGTACAAAACACATAATAGGAAAAAGATTAGCATCCAGGATATTTGAAGAACTTCTGTGATGAATTGAGAGATAAGAGATGAGAGCTCAGAAAGAAAGAGAGAGAGAGAGAGAGAGGACAGAAAGACAGAGCACAGTAGAAAATGAGCAAAAGACATGAACAGGTATTTCATGGAAGAGAAAATACAAATGGAAAATAATCTATAAAAGGATGTTCAATCTCGTTAGTAATTTGGGAACTGCAAATTAAAATTACAAAATACCATTCTATCCACTTGTTCTAGTTTGCTAGCTGCCGGAATGCAATATACCAGAAATGGAATGGCTTTTAAAAAGGGGTATTTAATAAGTTTCTAGTTTACAGTTCTCAGGCAGAGAAAATGTCCCAATTAAAACAAATCTATAGAAATGTCCAATCAAAGGCATCCATCCAGGGAAAGACATCTCGGTTCAAGAAGGCCGATGAAGTTCAGGGTTTCTCTCTCAGCTGAGAAGGCACATGGTGAACACAGTAGGGCTTCTCTCTCAGCTGGAAAGGCACAAGGTGAACATGGCGTCATCTGCTAGCTTTCTGTCCTGGCTTCCTGCTTCATGAAGCTCCCCGCAAAGCATTTTCCTTCTTCATCTCCAAAGGTCACTGGCTCGTGGACTGTCTGCTTTGTGGTGCTGCAGCATTCTCTGCTCTCTCCAAATCTCCTTCATTCTCCAAAATGTTTCCTCTTTTATAGGATTCCAGAAATTTATCAAGACCCACCCAAAAGGGTGGAGACATGTTATCAGCTAATCCATTTTAACAACCACTCTTGATTAAATCACACCCCCAAGGAGATGATCTGATTATAATTTCAAACATACAGTATTGAATAAGGATCATTCCGCCTTTACGAAATGGGATTTTGATTGAAACAGGGCTTTTCTAGGGGACATACATCCTTTCAAACCTGCATACCACTTGATTAGCAAACTAAGAAATTTGATAGTATAAAGTTGGTGAGGACGTGTATAATGTGACTGTAATATATACTGCTGGTATATAATTTGTAGCAACCACTTTGGAAAATAATTTGGCACTGTGCTGGTTTGAAACTGTTATGTACCCCAGAAAAGCCATTTTCTTCTAATCCATTCTTATGGGGGCAGACCTATTGTTGGGTGGGACCTTTTGATAAAGTTGTTTCCATGGAGACTGACCTCGCCCAATCAAGGTGGGTCTTGATCCACTTGCTTTAAGGGAGAGACATTTTGGAGAGAGTTCAGAGACAGAAATGCCTGAGGAGGAATAAGCAAGGACACACAGCAGCCCAGAGAGATTTTTGGAGAGATGAGCCAGCAGATGTCAACATGAGCCTTCCCATGTAATAGAGGAACCCTGGATGCCATTGGCCTCTCTTAAGAGTCAAGATATCTTTTTCTGGTTACCTTAATTTGGACATTTTCATGACCTTAGAACTGTAGCTTTGTAATCTAATAAATCCCCTTTGAACAGCTAATTCAATTCATGGGCAGGCCATGGTGGCTCAGCATGTAGAGTTTTTGCCTGCCATGCCCAAGACCCGGGTTCAATTTCCAGTGCCTGCTCATGTTAAAAAAAAAAAAAAAAAGCAATTCATTTCTGGTATATTGGATGCTGGTAGCAGCTTTAGCAAATCCAAACAGGCACCCGGGTTCAATTTCCAGTGCCTGCTCATGTTAAAAAAAAAAAAAAAAAGCAATTCATTTCTGGTATATTGGATGCTGGTAGCAGCTTTAGCAAATCCAAACAGGCACCATCTTATGAAATTGAACATTCGCATATCCTGTGACATAGCAAATTCTACTACAAGGTATGTATGCTA
This sequence comes from Myrmecophaga tridactyla, assembly GCA_004026745.1. Lineage (NCBI taxonomy): Eukaryota > Metazoa > Chordata > Mammalia > Pilosa > Myrmecophagidae > Myrmecophaga > Myrmecophaga tridactyla. Next base: position 20,727 of record PVIY010028747.1, on the reverse strand, counting down.
GAGAAGTCCTTAAATATGAATACCAAGAATATTCATATAGTGAAACAAACAAAACAAAATAAAAACTAAGTAAATAATTGAAATATTCATCAATAGGAAATGAATTGTAAGCTACACAGATCAACAGGGATCAATCTCGAAAATGTGCAAAGTGAAAAAAAGCCAACAAATTTCCAGTATGTAAGCCAGCTCATTGCATGGGATTTGCTTCAGCAGCTAGGAAACTAAAACAAGCTGGATAAACTTTACTGTGGGGAACTGTCCTTTACATGGTAGGACATTTAGTAGTATCCCTGGTCTTTACCCACTAGATGCCAGTAGCAACCTCCACACCCAGTTTTGACAACAAACTATATCTCCAGACATGGCCAAATGTCCCTTGGGGAGCAAAATTGACCTTGTTTGCGAACCACTCATCTACATATATATATATGTAGTATATATATATATATATATTATGTTTATTTTTGAATGTTTTAAATATTCCATAACAAAACAAAGTTATAAAATGATGGGTAGAAATTTTACCCTGTCTGTGAAACACAACTTGGGAAATGATCATTAAATCCAGAGCCTGCTATAGTGCAGCCTTTGAAGTGACAGAGCAGAGCAGTGTGAGCTGACAAAGTTTCAGAAGGGTTTTGACTAGCAGGTGATATGTCTAGAGATGATACCAGGTTTCAGGAAATCAATGATCCCAGATACAGCGGAGGAAAATTCCCTGCAAACTTTCTCAATTAAGAAATTAAGAAATGAGAAATTTAAAAGCTTAGTTTAGGCTTTTAGGATACAGATGTATCATTTGTTTTAATCTATTATTGATTTTTAAAAAACAGAGTCTTCTGTTTACATAACCCCTTTCTTCTAAGGAACCAAAAAAGGTCATATAATTTATTACACTTTCTCCCTTTGGGGAGTTTGCTACAACTCAAAGTCACCACAGATCTAATTGAGGCCTAGAAATGGCTTGGATGCCTCCAAGAATGTTACCTTTCTAGGACAATGAGTGCCTGAGATGCCATGCTCACTACTGCACCCCCATTAATCCCTAAGATGCTCCCCAACTATGTTGTTCAACTCGATAGCACCTGTCTGGTTAGTCTCCTTGAACTACAGTCTCATTTAACCCCTCATGGGGAGAGTTTCTACCCTCGCTTTTTAAATGAAGACACAAAGAGATTGCATCACTTTTTAAAGATAACATAAACAAGAGTAATGGATTAGAAACAGAATTGGTATGAAACTCAGGTCTTCTGGATCTTGATCTTTATATCTTTTTCACCAGGCTGTGAACTATGTTGGGCACATGTGTTTCTCTCTTGAGAAGGGGCCAAAGAGGAGAAAAGACAAAGGACTGAAGAGAAGAACAAGGAGGAGTGGTGTGGTCAGAGAGCTTGGAATTCAGAAGATGCTTTGGGCAAGATCTCTCTGGATCACAGTTTCCTTAATTGTAAAAACTCAGAATACCTGCAAAACTCAAATGAAATATATATTTGAATGCGCTTTATGTTTCTGTGTACAAATGTAAGTGATTATTATAATTAGTGATTTTATTTTAAAAATTACTTCATCTTTGCAGAAATGGAAAAGCCAATCATCAAATTTATATGGAAGAGTAAGGGGCCCCAAATAGCCAAAAACATCTTTAAAAATTAGAATGAAGTCAGAGAACTCACACTCACTGATTTAACAATTTACTACAAAGCTACAATGGTCCAAACATCATGGTACTGGCACAAGGACAGATTTACAGTCCAATGGAATGAAATTAAGGGTTCAGAAATAGACCCTCACATCTATGGCCAATTGATTTCTGACAAGTCCCCTCAATTGGGAAAGAATAGTCTCTTCAACAAACGGTGCTGGGAAAAAAGAATGAGGGTGTATCCCTACCTCACACCATATAAAAAAAAATTAACTCAAAATAAATCAGAGACCAAAATAGAAGAACCAGGACTATAAAACTCCTAAAAGAAAATGTAGGGAAGGATCTTAGGACCTTATGTTAGGCAATGGTTTCTTGGACTTTACACTGAAAGCATGAGCAACAAAAGAAAAAATAATTAAATGCAACTTCATTTAAATTAAAAACTTTTGTACATTGAAGGACTTTATCATGAAAATAAAATGACAACCTACACAATGGGAGAAAATACTTAGAAACTACATATCTGAAAAGGGTTTAATAGCCAGAATTTATAAGGAAATCCTACAAGTTAACAATAAAAAGACAAACCAGTTAAAAATTGGGAAAAGATTTGAAAAGATGTTTCTCCAAAGAATATATGCAAATGATCAATAAGTACAAAAAAGATGTGCAAACGTCATTTGATTAGGGAACTGCAAATCAAAACTACAATGAAATGCCACTTGATACCCACCAGAATAGCTACTATTAGAAAATATAGAAAATTACAAGTATTGGAGAAGATGTGGAAAGAAAGGAGCACTCTTTCATTATTGGTGGAAATGTAACATGGTGCAGCCAAAATGGAAGACAGTTGGCAGTTCCTCAGAAAGTTTAGCATAGAATTACCATATGACATGGTATTCCCAAACTTCTCAGTATATACTCAAAAGAATTGAAAGCAGGGACTCAAACAGATATTTGCACAATCATGTTCCTAGCAGGATTATTCACAATTATCAAAAGATGGAAACAACCTAAATGTTTATCAACAGATGAATGGTAAACAAAATGTGGTATATCCATATAAAAGAATTATTCAGCTGTGAAAAGGAACAAAGTTCTGATACATGCGACAACATGGATGAGCCTTGAAGACATCATGTTCAATGAAATAAGGTAGACACAAAAGGACAACTATTGTGTGATCTCACTGATATGAAACAATTAGTATACGCAAATTCATAGAGTCAGAAACTAGAATACAGGTTACCAGGGCCAGGTAGAGAATGGGGAGCTAATTCTTAATTGATGCAGAGTTTCTGTTTGAGATGATGGAAAGGTTTTGGTAATGTATAGTGGTGATGGCAACACAACATTGTGACTGCAATTAACACCACTGAATTATATATTGGAATATGGTTAAAAGGGGAAACTTTGGGTGGTATATATGTCACTAGAATAAAAATTAACAACAACAAACAACCATAGGACTATACAATTCAGAGCAAGAATCTTAATGTAAACTATGGACTATAGTTTACATTCTCTCATCAACTGTAACAAATGCAAAATGTAAAATGTTAAAAAAGGTGACAGGTCTATGGGAACTCTGAATTTTCTGCTTATTTCTGCAAATCTGCAACTTCTCTAATTGAAAAAAACAAACAAACAATAATACAGGTGATAAAGCAAGCCTTATGGATAGGATGACTCACATTTCCTTCATTTTTTTTTGATACTAGCTCTTACCATATGTCCAGCTCTGAAGAATATTCAGTGGCTCCCAGCAAGGCATCAGGAGGGCGGTACCACAGGGTCACAACTTCTGAAGAGTAGGTCTGGCTGGGAATGGACTTGGCCCGAGCAAGACCTGCCCAAAGAAGAAAAACACAGAACTCATTGTTCTGTGGCTTCCTACAGAGCCACTATGGTGCATTCTGCAGGGGAGAGTATAACTGATAAACAACCTTATAAAAATAATACACAAACTATGGATGCTTTTAATAGAACTAATCAACTATCTTGCCTTTATGTTCCATTTCATCAAGTGAATTTCTCAGTTTGGGACCTGTTTTGCAGCTAGATGTAGCCTTCCTGGCATCTAGGTGTGGCCAGGTGACTAAGTTCTTGCCCACATGAATTGAACAGAAGAGATGAATGAACTTCCAGATCACGCACTTAATGGAGGGATCAAGTGTTCAGCGACCCCTTTTCTCCTTCTTTGAGCTGTAATGAGAAGGAGGTGGCAGCCATCTTGAAATGTGTAGCTGGGGCAATACCCTAGAGATAGCAGGGCTCCGTGACAGAAGGAGCCTGGGCCAAGTCTCCAAGCGGCTACCACACAAGATCTAAATTACTTAATTTGGAACTATTATGTAGGAGAAAGTTATTCATCTAGTCTGTTTAAGCCTGTGTAGTTTTAGATCTCTGTTATAGCAGCTGGAATCTTGCCCTGACTAATAAGGTCATTTTTTCAGTCCAGGAACCCCAGTTTAGTAATAAAGGGTGGAGACTGCAAATCCAAAATACTTAGTGAAGTATTTCTCAGGATTAGTCTTTCTCAAGTGCTCTTCTACAAATGAATTTACTTCTCTATTAGCTACATATCTCATGAAATCACACATTCCATATAGTTGGAAAAAACCCCAATAGATGAGTTCAATGCTGTGAGGAATTGATAAATAAATGTCTGTGAAATGCTTCCATGTTAGGATAACAGCTGCTGTCTCAGAATAAAGTACTATTGCTATAGTTTCACCATTTCACATCAGTCAAACAGACAGAAGTGGTCTCTTGGCTCAGATGGAACTAGTTTTTCAAGAAATATTTATTGAGCACTTACTATGGTGTGAGGCAGTAGGAATATAATGATAAGCAAAAACAGAGACCCAAACCCTACCTTTATAATGTTTACAGTCTAATGTAGAATGTGAAATAATCACACAAATATATATATATATATATATATAACTGTGTCCGTGTGCATATACATATATCATTATAAACTATGATAAGTGCTTAAATATAAGGACACAGTAGAACTCAGAAAATCTTCATCTCTTTGATGGGAATATAAAGCTCAGGTACCCATATAGTCACAGCTCTACAAATACTTAGGCAAGCATGAGCAAGCATCCTGGAGCCTCTGGTTCCAGCAGGGGTTTGCTCTACAGTGTGGAGTTGATGGAGCTGACCTCTTTATCCTGTCATACTGGGATGACCTTGACCTATTCTGATAGAATTTATATATATCCATTCAGATTTAGGAAAACTTAGTAAGTACAGCTCACTCTACAGATGTCTCTCTATAAGAAATGTCTTTGGGGTAGTAGGGGTGTCCAGATCTGGGGCATCTGATTGGACTAGAATTGATGAGATCCTAAGAAGCTATCAATCTCCTCCTGTTTTTGCCCTGTGCTCCCTATATAGTAGTTTGACATCCTCATAAAGCATCCTGTTCCTCTGGTCTCCAGTTAACAAAGGCCAGGTCTAGTCACTGCTTTAAATGTGTTCTCACAAAAGCATCATTGTTCGCGGCCCACAAGGAGACATGAGGGATGACTTACCAAAATCAGCCAGTTTGAGCTCTCCCAGGTGACTGATGAGTAAGTTCTGAGGTTTCAGGTCCCTGTGAAGAACATGTTGGTGGTGGATGTATGCCAGGCCCCGCAAAAGTTGAAACATGAAAAGCTGGAAGGAATGAACACCATATCTAAGCAGATTTGAGCCACTATGTGCTGATTTCCCCTTTAAATTAAAAACACTCTCCAAAAGAATATAGTAAAACTGTCTCCTGAGAAACAAGAAAAATGAAGATTTTACATTCACAGGGGAAAAAAAAAAGGCACAAGGAAAGTCAAGTAATAGACCATGTTCTAAACAAAGGGATTCTGGCATTTCTGATGTCTCATTTCTTTGATATTGAAGGAATTACCCTTCCCTAAAAATCTAAAGTGAAACTTTGAAGTTTCCTTTGGAAGACTAGTTATTGATTTAGATGTGAAAGATTAAAAAAAAAAATTCCCACCCATGAATTTGGCATTTAAGATCAAAGTGACCTGGAAGTGATAGTCTAAAGTTTACAACTGCTTAAATTTTCCAAGCTCTATGATATGAAACCCTCTAAAAAACACAACACAAGGAGACCAGACTGTGAAGTATATCCTTCAATGGTATTAGGAAATAAAGGAATCATTATCTTTGTAACCTATTTTTAAATTCTTAAGTTCAAAGCTGAAAACAAGGGAAATATACAGTACAGATTGAGAAAAGAAATTAAGACCAAAAAAAGAAAAAAATCAAAAGAGAACAAGGAATAAATAGGAAAAAGGAGAAAGAGGAAAAGAAACAGGAAAAATACATTCTGGGCCCCAATTTAAAAATGTTTTATGTGGTTATGAAGCACAGAAACCAAAGAGGTTCTTACCAATATAGAAGCTTAAGGAAGAAAAGAAGGCTTAGTATTCCAATGTCTTTTACTATTTTCCAGTGCCACTGGCAATTGAAAATGCAAACACCAATGTAAGTGTTTACAAAGATCTATGCCAAGCAAGAGCATGTTCTAGCAGTTTAGAAAAGAAAGTGCCAACCCCAGCATTCCTGGGAACACAGGCAAAATGGCAACTGCAGAGCTGTGTGGATAAATCCACTTTTTCCATTGCATCTTGGAAACCAGGAACTTCTGAGATGCCAGGACCTGTACTGAACTAACAGTGGGATGAGGCATTGGAACCAAGTTAATGAATAGCATGATCAGATACTGAAGCAGGAGCCAAGGAATTATCCTACCACAGCATACCTGTGCCTCAGTTTGCTATGTAGGTCTCACATCAAGTTCACAGGCCATTTGAAAATGTTTTAAAAAGTTTTTTGTGACCCTTACTTCAAATGTTCACCAGTTCTACGAATCTTCCCATTGCTTTCAAACACATACACACAGAGACACATGCATATACACACACACATACGCACACTACTCATTTTACCATTCACTAAACCACGAGGCTACCAAGAGCACAAAATTCCTATATGGGCATTTAGACCCTTCACTTGGTTATCAATACAAAAGTTTGTGGGAAAGACAATGCAACTAATCAACTTAAATTCCAGATACAAGCTAAGATGCCTTAATATGTGCTTAAAAAATATGTTTTTCAATGCAAAAGGACTAGAAAAAGAGGGAGATGGAGACAGATGTGGGACAGAGCCAGAAAGAAGGAAGGGGGAAATTGTATTGATTGAGTGCCTACCACGTTTTGTAATCCTCAAAACAACTCTGAGCAGTCGATATATTTGTCCTCACTTTACGGATAAAACAAGAGTTCAAGGAAGAGCCAGGGCCAGAACTCCAATTCAGACCTGCCTGATTCCACCACACTATTCTGGAAAACTGTAGAAAAGTCAGAAAATTAAAACATGACAGGGGAGAGAGTTGCCTGACTGAGTCAGACACAGACAGAGAGTGGGTCAGCCTGAAATGTCTTTTATGTCTCAAGTATAGAGAGTTCTCACCAATTAGTCACACCATCCTCTCATCTTCCTGCTCTTCAGTCCCTTTTCTCTCTGCCTCCACATATGTCCACAAGCATTTGTAAATGGTAAAGCACTGGGGTGTTAAGGTATAATATTTCACAGACAACCTTTTCAAAGCTGCAGTCTGTGCTGACTAACCTCACCACCCACTCACTCTTTAATTCCTTGCTATCTTAATTTTCTTCAACACTGCTGTGGCTTCACCAATTGCTCCATAAATAATATAACCAAATCAAATGGTGTTTCCTCAGTCAACATCAAGCCAGGTACTGGGTGACTTTCCAGAGAGGCTTGCCATATTCCAAGGGTTGGTCCTGTTTCCAACACAATGAGGCTCTTGGGAACAAAACAATTCCACTGGGCTAGTGCCATCTGAGCGAGGAATCTCTCAAAAACAAACAAACAAACAAACAAAAAAGAAACAACACACAATCGATCAGTCAGCACCAACTCCTTACAGAGAAGCCTGAGTCCTTTAACCCACCGGGGATCTCTGGAACTCATTCTATCAGAAAGCTGAGACTGGTAACCCTCACTATGATTCCCATTCTGTCTTTCTTGGTCACTACTGAAAATACAAGCCTTTCTGACTATCTTCTTTCCCCCCATAAGCTCATCTCCATACTGCTCTGTGCTTCCTCTCACTTAACCCAGTCTTCCTCCCTGTTCCTCCCTGTCCAAAACCTCTCCATTGTTCAATTTCCATTCCTCAAGCCTGGTTTAAAAACTACCCACAACCTAACCTCTTCAGTGAATTTCCTTCTGGCTTCTTTCTTTATATAAGACTCCAAGTTCACTGCTTCCTTATAGCATTCTCAAGCAAGTGCTATAATTTCCTTATGCTTTTGAATCATTGAAAGGTAGGGTAAGTTGCCTTCTTACTCCCCAATATCACTTCCAAACCATTACTTCTCTATCCCTGAGTAAAAAATCCTGCTCCTGAGCTTTCATGCCATTGGCTGCATTTTCCTCTTTTCACTGTCATGTATTGAATTCCCAAGCATTCTTCATCATTCAGTGAAGACTTTGGCATCTGAATCAGAGCTGGTGCCTCCATGACCCCAATGCTGAGTTGAACAATTCCAGCCAACCTCCTCGGCAACAATGATCTTCAGTGCACTTCAGCTACTTATTCCCATGGGGTCACAAACTGGATCTTGTCATCAGATGGAACTGTTTGTCCTCTGAAATGTGAAATTCTTGCCACTATAAAATGGGTCTTGCTATGATCACTTTGTTAAAAATGTTTGTACTGTGGTCACCAATGCCTTTTGCTGTGAGATACAATGGAAGCCTCGTTCCTTATTTTTGCAGCTTTGACGTTGTTGGCTATGGTAGTTTGGAACTGTTATGTACACCAGAAAAGGCCATGCTCTTTTAATCTATTCTTGTGGGTGCAGACCTATTGTGGGTGGGACCTTTTGGTTAGGTTATTTCAAATGAGACATGAGCCAGCCCATTCAAGGTGGGTCTTAACCCTTTTACTGGAGTCCTTTATGAGAGAATAAAAGACAGAAAAAGCCAAGAGAGCTTAGTAAGGAAAAGTCCCAGAGAAGCTAACAGAGGACCCACGGAAACTCAAAGAGGCCACTGGAACTAGAAGCTGAAAGCAATGAAACCTGGGAGTGAAGAATGAGCAGACGCCACCCATGTACCCTGCTATTTGACAGAGTAACCCCAGATGCCAGCAGACTTTCCTCACAGAAGGCATCATCCTATTGATGCCTTAATTGGGACATTCATGGCCTTAGAACTATAAATTAGTAAGCTAATAAATCCCCATAGTAAAAGCTGACCCATTTCTGGGATATTGCATTCCAGCAGCTTTAGCAAGCTGAAACACTGGCCATAACTTCCTTCCTGAAGCTCTCTCTCTCCCCTTAGCACCACAACCTCCTAATTTATTTCCTATTTCTCTGGCTGTTCTCCTTATAGGTTTCACTCCCTCTGTGGATCTCTAGTATATTGTTGTTCCTTTTGGCTCCATACTTGATATTCTGTTATCACACTATACTGAGTCATCTTGGCCACTTACACTGATTGCTTCAATTAGCAACTGTATTCTGAGGATTTCAAAATTGTCGTCTCTAACTCAGATCTTTTTCCTGAACTTTAGACCCATATAGTCTGAAGTTCAATTGAACATCCCATGATCACTTCAAACTCAGTAAGTTCAAAACTTAACTCACTATATCCCTCTAAAATCCATTTTTCCTCCTGTTTCTTTATCTCAGTGAATGGCCCCATCATCCATCTTAATATTTAAAGCCAGAAAAATCATTGCTGACTCTTCTTTCTCCCACAAATTCTGGCTATGTAACTGCTTGCATATCTTTCCACTTTCTTCACAATCATCTGACATCTGATTAGCCCTTAGGGAATGAGTGAGGAAGAGAAGTCTATGATTGGAGTACCTTAGTTTGAAACTGCTGTGTACCCCAGAAAAGCCATGCCCTTTAATCCTCATTCAATATTGTTGGGTGGGGTTTCCTTGATTAAGTTGTTTCCATGGAAATATGTTTCCACCCATTCAAGCTAGGGTTGTTTACCATAGTCCTTTAAGAGGGAACCATTTTGGAAAAAGCTTCCAAGCCCACACAGCCAAAGACCTTTGGAGATGAAGAAAGAAAACAGCCCTGGGGAAGTCTTATGAAAGGAAAAGCTGGAAGAGAAAGCTAGTAGATGTGGCCATGTGCTTCCCAGCTGACAGAGGTGTTCTGGACACATCAGTCTTTTGTTGAGCCAAGGTATCTGTCAATGGATGCCTTAGTTTGGACATTTTTACAGGCTTAGAACTGTAAACTTGCAATTTAATAAATTCCCTTTTAAAAAGTCATTCCATTTCTGGCATATTGCATTCCAGCAGCTTTAACAAACTAAAACAGGGAGTATGGAGGTGAGTAGGGAAAGGGCGTAGAACATTTCGGGAAGAAGTATTGCCCTCCTTCCAATCTGTCATCAGAATGAGCTTTACAGAAAGCAAATCTGAACTGTCACCAACTTGCTTAAAACCATTTAATGACTCCTTATCTGAAATAGCATGGCACAGTTTGGCCCTTCATGCTTTGACTCCTGCTTATTTCTCCAGCCTCATCTCTACCCCAAACTCTGTTATTCCAAACTCCAGCCTTCAGCTCTTGGAATGCACCATGCCTTCTCTGGCATCCCAGCATTTTCACTGCTTCCTCTACTGTGGGGAACATCATGCCTCCTCCCATCTGCTTTGATAGGATAATTTCTTTCTTTATGCCTCCATATACCCCTTAATAACTTTATCTCTGTATTAGTGCATCCCTCACAAATCTGCAAGGTCCTAGTAGTCAAAAGTTTGCTTTTCAATTGTATTCCTGGTTGTTTGTGTTACACTCAACCATGCTATCCTTCTTGAAATTGTCCCTTCCCTTGACTTCCATGACAATGTATTTTTCTGCATTTTCAACATTCCTACATGCTGCTTCCATTTGTCCTTTGCTATTCTGTTCTCTTCTCCTAAAGGCAGAAGTTCTATCATCAGCCCTTTTTCCTTGTTTTATTTGCTCTTTTGGTTATCTACTTTCTTGTCTTTAAATATAAACTCAACCTGCAGAGTACCCTCAAGTTTACCATCTCTAGCTTATTCTCCTCCTGAGCACCAAGCTCATTTTACAGTTGCCTGTTGCTCATTTATTTCCCTCTGGATATTCCACCTGAATGAGGAGCTCAACATTCCTAAAATAGGAGACCTATTCTTCTCCAAACCAGCTTCTCCTATTTCTATTAAGAGAGCTATAATTCTCCTGGTCAGTCAAACTCAATATCAGTCATGTTTGGCCCTTTCCTTTTCTCACCACAGACCCAGTTAGCTACCAAATCCTAGCTGAACTCTTCTGTTACTATTTTCATTTAGGTTCCTTCCTTTCTCTTCTTATAGTCACTACCATAATTTAAGTCCTTACCACTTCTTTTTTACTTGATTTTAAAATTTTCATTTAAGTTTATTTGGGCAACAAATGTTTCATGAATTGGGCATTGCTAAACTGAAAATGAGCTGCCAAGGGAGTGGAAAGGGGAAGCTTATATAGGGCAAACACAAAAGCAAGTGAGGAAATGTTCCAACTAGCCGATGTTAAATTTCTGTTTTACATAGAATGGTCTTACTGAGTGGGGGAGCAGATATACATTGATTAGTATGGTATGCTTATCCATTCTGATAAGCTATCTCTACCAGACCCACACTGATTAATCACAGGGTTGCTTATCTGCAATTCTGTTCCATTTTCTCAGAAAGTCCCTGCAGGTCAATTAATTTTAATTCTGGAAAATCCTTTCTTAGATAGGGCTTCCTCCTGGCAATGTCCAATGCAGGTAGCCTTTTTATTTTACCTAACATTTGCTCCCTTTGGTTATTTTTCCAATAATCTCATTGGAAATTTGACCAAAACGCTCTAGTCACCACCATTGATTTCATTTCTTATATGGTGGTCAAGGAGTCTCAGTCAGTCATTCTATTCCTTTTTTTATTATTATTATTTTATTTTCTTGATTGCAGTAACATTTGCTGAGTGGCTGTTTAATTACATTTAAGACCCCTGGAATGAGATTACTTACTCTGCTGGGTGGATTAAAAGTACTGCCCATTCTCTGCTTCAGGATGTCTCATATTATTCTTTTATATTTAGTCTCTGTCCATTAGAGACAGTCCCATTTCTATCTAATTTTCCTTCTGATTAGCTATTTTAAGAGCAACCATCTGACTTTGTCTTCGCCATCAGACTTGTAGAGGCTTCCTGATGGTCCTCTCCTATTCAAAGGCACAATGGCCACTCTTAAGGAAAAACTGATTGCAGCAGTTGCAGAAGAGGCAACAGTCCCAAACAATAAGATCAGTGTAGTAGGTGTTGGACAAATCAATATGGTATGTACTTTCAGCATTTTTCAGACACCTAAAATTGTGGCAGATGAAGATTACTCTGTAACTGCTAATTCTGAGATTGTGATGGTAACCGTAGGAGTCCATGAGCAAGAGGGGGAGAGTTGCCTCAACCTGTTTCAGAGAAATGTTAATGTCTTCAAATTCATTGTACCTCAGATTGTCAAGTACAGTTCTGCTTGCATCATAATTGTGGTTTCCAACCCAGTGGATATTTTAACATATGTTACCTGGAAACTAAATGGATTACCCAAGCACTATGTGACTGGAAATAGATGCAATCTGGACTCTGCTACATGTCATTATATTATGGCTGAAAAACTTGGCATTCATCCCAGCAGCTGCCATAGATGAATTTTGGGAGAACATGAAGACTCAAGTGTGGCTGTGTAGAGTGGAGTGAATGTGGCAGGAGTTTCTCTCTAAGAACTCAATTCAGAAACAGGAATAGATAAAGACAGCAAAAATTGGAAGGAAGTGCATAAGGTGGTTGCTGAAAGTGCCTATGAAGTAATCAAGCTAAAAGGATATTCCAAATGGGCTGTTGGATACAGTGTAACTGATCTGATTGAATCTGTGTTCAAAAATCTATCCAGTGTCAAAATGGTAAAGGGGATGTCTGGCATTGAGAACAAAGTCTTCTTAACCTTTCCATGCATCCTGAATGCTTGGGGATTAACCAGCATCATCAAGCAGAAGCTGAAGGGTGATGAAGTTGCTCAACTTCCAGAAGAGTGCAGATACTCTTTGGACATGCAGAAGGACCTAAAAGACCTGTGACATTTGAGTTCTATGCTATAGAAATGTAAAGACTGCAACGTGATTAACCTTGAGCCATTAGTTATCATCCATGTACATGGATCACAGCTTGCTTTTGTCTTCCCAAATATATGAATTTTGACCCAGAGAATAAAATCAAATGCTTGTTTGATCTTGCAATAGGAATCCTTAAACAGATAAAACTAATTTTCATAGTGTGCTTCTGGTTTTAAGATGAAAAAAAAAAAGAGCACCATCTGTCTTGAGGGTGACAAGGAATTTGAACAGAATTTTGAAGCAGTTTGTATAACAAGAAGTAAAAACATATAGACTAACACCATTAAATGATAAATCCAAAGCATACTAGTTCTTTTCATATTTATTAAAACAAGAACCCAGGTCAGAAAGTAGGTCTTTCCTTTGGAATGTTTGAGACTGACTGACTTCATGAAACAATTTGACTTTAAAATATTTGGGTTACTTATCATTGTGCCAGACTTACGAACTAAAAGCAACATCGTTCTTGGGTAGTCAGGGTATCTAGAACCAAGCCTGTTTTGCAAGAACACTGATGCTAAACTTTCAGCTTCAGTCTGGAGGGCTTAAAGAGTATCGTGGGTGGTGTTAAAGCTATTTCATAACCCTAGATATATTAATAACTGCTCACTCAGGTCAGATATTCCTAGGGAAGGTATGATGGAGCACATGAAAGAGTGGAACCCTATATTATGGTAGTTTAAGGGGCTGGGGGCATTATCTTGCTTTTGTTGGTTTGAGGACCAATGGACAAACGATCCAAAGTATTCTATCTGACTGGAATTTGGAGTAGAAAGCATATGCAAGGTCACAATATCTAGTCCAATTTACAGGTAGGTAATAACACAATGCAGTTAACTGCAGTTTACAAAAGGGATGGAGCATAGTTCAGACAGTGAACAGGAGCAGCATCTGACAGCCCACAGGAGCGTGCTATAGCTTTCTATTGAAACACAAAATTTATCTCCACAGTCACCCTGGTTTTGATCAAAGATCACTCTAGGAACGATTATTCTTGATCATAAAATAAGGCTGTTTTCATTAAATCTGGCCTAATGATTTCCACAGATACAGCATTTACATAGGTGCAGCTAGAATGGTGATTTACCATATAGGCTTTTTAAGTTTGCTTTGCTGGCAGTTTTCATACGAAACCTCAGATTGGATTTATAAAAACCTCTTTAGGCTAGGAAGTCAAGCCAAGAACTCAACACCAGATTTCACCTGCAGTAGCAATAGATTTGGATGAGTTCCACTTTCTTGAAGTCCCCAAGGCATCTCATGGTTTCTATAACTGCTAGAAAGTGACCTTCCTTGTTGATCTGTAAAATTGGGAACCCTGGAACCAGGTATCAAAGAGGTTTTTACAAGAGGATTTTGTAAGCATTGGTTCCATAAAGTCAACTTTGGTCAAAGGAGTCTGGTCATCTCTATTTAAAAGGAGCATCATTCTCAAACATGACATTCCAGCCAAAGCTTTGGTTATATAACTAGTGTCTCCAATTATGTCCTGCTAACAAGGAGGACAGATTCTTATTGAACCTATGCAAATAAATACTTTGCCATAAAAATAAAATATTATTCAGTATGAATTTCCAAATTCTGGAGGGATCAGGCAAGGAGAAAAAAGATAAGTGTTTAAATGAATTATAGATAGCTTAAGGGAAAAGAATAAGGGATCCCTCGTATCTATAAAATAGAGCATTAAAACATCAGAAATAATCCAAACAAAACATAATCATTCATTCAGTCATACATAATTAATCCTTGTTCTGCTAGATCTTGTGTTAGCAATCCCAAGAACCCACTGGCTTCTCTGACTAGAATTCTGGAATCTTGTGTCAGTCCGGTGGTATGGTCTCAAAGTTATTTGAGCAATATCATTAGAAGCCTGTGTCTTTCCATAGGCCTTTGAGATAGTCCTTTTTGTTGAAGACAAAGCACTCTGGCCTGTAGCTGATTATAAGAGTTTTCAAGGAAGCATAAGAATAAAAACTATTAGAGGCCTTCCATGGACCCAGTCCAGTCTTATAGAACACCAGTTTTCTAGGCACTGAGTGCTTGCTTTCCCTTCCAAAGGGTGGGTATCTTACTTAGGACCTCATCTGGACCCAGTCCGGTTTTAATGTGCCCAAACTTAAGAGAGCACAATACAAGGCTGTGGGCCTCACATCCAAGAGGGACTTCCCCCCAACTTCTGTGTGCAGCAAGAAAACACTGAACACAATATGGCTTCCCAGTTACTTTGCCTACTCATGGCTCTCAGAGGCTGTCAGAGGTCTCCTTTGGATCCTGCTTCTGACACCAGATCCTGCCAATGATAAACTGAAGCATTTTAAAAATTTGGTCAAGGTTTATTTGGACAACAAATGATTTGTGGACCAGGCAGCACCAAACTGAAAGTGGTAAGAAGCTCCCTCCTTATTACTTCTTGCCTAGACCCTAGCTACTCAAAGCTTTGTCCTCAACTAGCAGCATCTGCAGCATCTTGGATCATGTTAAAGATGCAGAAGCTCATGCCTCACCCTAGGCTTAGTGAATCAGTCCCTGATCGACTAATATTCTAAGGACCTAATGACTTAGGTTATTCATCTGCTCATTGGAGTTTGAGAAACACATCAATAGACTCCCATCTGGAATCTCTGACTCTAGACTCTTCCTCACTTTCAAAAGCAATGATTACATAATTTTCCTTCTGAGCACATCATCCTTCTCAACTTAGATACCTTCAATCACTCTTCTAAGAAATGAAGTCCACATTTCTTGAAAAGTGGGACACTTAGCTACCTGCCCAATCTATTTGCCCTGACTTATGTATCCCATTTCACTAATATATTTTATGTTTCAACCTAACAGGACCAGAGATGTAGGGTGGCACTATTGAAAAAGAATCTTAACCAAGAATCACTTTTAGCAATGACAAAACTGGTTCTATACCTCAGGCAAAGTATTTGTCTTCTCAAACTTTGGTTTCCTCTTTAAAATAAGAAAGTAAGAACAATCTAGTGTTTTAAAAACTTTTTTGATTGCAGCCTATGGTAAGAAATATATATGTAGTCAATATATTTACATCCATACATAAATTTAAATACGTTACAACTGGAAGAAAAGCTGCACAAAATAATATTTACTCTTACTAAATATGATGTGTTCTAATATTTTCTATTCTACTCTAATCCATTATATACATATATAGTGTATATAATATATATACACAATAAAATAATATATATTTATTTTATAAATAAATATAAAATAATAAAATATAAAATAAAATAATAAAATAAAAATATAATAATAAAAATATATATATATAAATAATATTATATATATTTTTAACATGGGCAGGCTCTGGGAATCGAACCCAGGTTTTTGGCACAGCAGGCAAGAATTATGCTACTGAGCCACTGGTGCACCACCCTCATCCATTATATTTTAATTCATTTAAAACATTCCTATTGCTAATCTCCAATTTTATTCCACAAGCCACTAATGTCCTGTATAGTATTGGTGTATATTTCTTACCTCCAATTTTTGGCTCTAAGTCCCTTGAGATTAGGAATCATATCTTCTATGTTTGTTTATTTATCCTTCTAAGCATTTACTGTGGTGTCTTGAATGTGATAATCACTCAAGCCTGAACATCTCTCTTTCTCACAGTTCTTCTTTCTTCAGCTGTTCTTCTATTTAATCAAATTGAATTCCCTGACCCTTCTCATCTCTCCCTAGCTGTCAGCAACCTATCTTCACTTATTTCTTTCAGAGTAGACTCAATTTTGAAGCCACTGACCTTTTAATCTCTTTCTTGCCAATCTCAACTCTCTTGTCCAACTGTCTTTCTCACACTTGTGTCTGGAAAAATCCAACCCTGGTTCAATCCAACTATTTACTTACTCTCCTTTTCTATTCTAATTGCTAAACACTGTCATAAAAAAAAACAAATCCTCAGCTTTCTCTCCTATTCATCACAGAGCTATTTTAAAACTTTTTCACTCTTTTCAGCCCCTTGTCACCCAAACCTTCCCGTCCCCCTTGCCTCCAAGGCGTATTACGGGCCCCTAGTATGTGTTCCCACAGTATTCATACTTAATATAGCCTTTATCACATTGCTTCTCATTGCCCATTCAGTCGTTCACACCTCCTATTAGACTTTAAGCTCATCGAAAACAAGAAACCTAACATTCATAAATGAAGATGTAAATAAATGTTTGTTAAATGAATGACTACATTAGATACATTTCTCCTATGGCTATTTTAAGAGTCAACTGTTAATTGATTAATGCCAATCAAAACTAAGGAATGAAAGTATGAAACACAGGTGGTTTTTAAAGTTGATAGTGGATGTATAATTAAAGATAGTTAAGAGTTTATTATTTCTATCCCAATGAATGGAAAAATGGAAGTTGCTCCTATATGTATAATAGGATCTGACAGAACAGACGATAGGGTTACCCATTAAGATCCAACAAAGGTAGTCTGTTTGCTAATTCTAGTGAGAACTCTAAGTACAATGCAAACTTTATCACAGGCCACAGTACTCTGCCAGGAAGAAGGTATTTATTTTATAATGGCCTGGCTTCATTTCTTTCCTTTTGATGTTATTCCCTTTAATTGGTTTATACATCTAATGACATATTTGCACGATGACAATAACTGACCCAAAGAGTTAGGCTGCTCAGAGAACAACTTGACATTGCTTTGTATTTTGAGGGGGCAACTCTTTTTTTTTTTTAACTTTTTTGTAAATATCTGTAATGTCCATCTTTTTACCTATCATGATGGAACATTGCTTTGTGATGGCAGTCTGTTTAAAAACCTCTTCTGCTGTGGGTGAGGCAGAAGAGAGTCCTAACCTGTAAAGTACTCACCCTGACGTTGTGAGGGTGAAGCCCTCCTGGGTGCTGAGACATATACTGGGCCAGGTCTGTGTGCTAAACAAAATGGCGGAGAAAGAGAAGAGAGTCACGTTAGCGGTGCTAATGACTTAGGATTGTTGCCTTAAAGCAGATCACAAACCTATCAAAAGTATTATAAAGTTCAGAATTTTTGAGAATAAGGTGGAAGAAGAACATGACCAGGGTTTCTGAGACGGTACTGCTAAGGTCAAGCATAGTGTGTCTTTCCAAGGTGGCTGTTATTAGAAGCAAGCCTGTTTCTCAGCACAGAGATTCTCCTGTTAAACAACTGCCACTGAAAACGATGCCAGGATTTTTTGACTACCCAAGAGTTCTTGGAGGGAACTAGTATATATAACCTTATGATTTCTTTCTGCTTATTTGGATATGTTCTTGTCTCAAAAATACATTATGAGTTGTTATTTAGTAAGCTTGGATACAATAAAAAAAATCCTGTGACATGTTGTCATTGTCCTGAAAAAACATTAGAGAGTGATTAAAAATAGACACAAATCAAACGCAAGAGTCTCATTTAGGAGGCAAACTCAAAATGCTTATTATCATTGGTGAAGGGAATGACCGCAACAAAATAGTGGGTAAAGAAGCAGGACTAAAGAATGGGCACGAAAACAACCAGCCTCTACTAACCACAGTAAGGAAAATTTCTATGATACCTATCACATTGTAATGAAAGTTTTATCATGCCATAAAATATTAACAGATTCATTATATAAGCACCAGGCTTTTCCTTCATGCTTTGTAAAATGCTGGAGTGAACTCACCATGTATTCGAAAACGAATGTCAGTGTCTCTTTGGTGTGGATTATGTCGTGCAAGAGCACAATATTGGCATGTTTCAAACCCTTTAGGAGAGAAGCTAGAAAAATTAAATAAAATGTTAAATCAATTTTTGATAATGAAAGTGCTGTTTTCTGAGCTATCAAGAAGTATTTATTTTTTAATCATTTCAAATCAACCATTCTGGTTTTTATTGCTGGAAAAAAAAAACTCCTGTGAAATAATACTTACAATGACAAAAGATCTTCCTTATTTGTTAAATGGCGAGTCTACTGCCGGACAGAACTTATTTGTTTTACAGGCTAGAGCAGTTGCAAAACATATGTTTCCATTTACCCAATCAATTGTATCAAAGTACTCAGAGCACTTTGCAGATGTTCTCCTTTGGGAATTTTATCATCAGTGCTTCAAAGCTACAGTAGAGGAGGCCTGGAGAGATAAAGACCACTGGAGGAGCAAGAAGTGGGGTGTATTGCCTGCTAGAGCAGGACGTGGCAACGTGTGACCACACTCCAAAATTCAAAGTCACTTGGGGATCAACAGGGATGGTAGATATGATTGGTGGAAGACAGGCATAACAGCGTGCGATGAAAAATGGTTGAAACATGATAGACTGGATAGAATTTATTAAAGGAAGAGTTGCAAACCTCTTTGGGAAAGAAAATGCAAACTTGAAAAGAGGTGAGGGCCAAACTTGGGTAGCCAAGTGGGGAAGGCTGAGAACTGTCTCTTGCCTCTTCAATAACAGTTTATTAGGTTGTTAAAGGCAGGCTTTAAGGGGAGAAACCACCAAAAATGTCAGTGAGTGGCTGGGGGGAGGTTTGAAAGGTTGTTTTCAGGAGACCTAGGGGTAAGTAACATATTCTTCCCGTTTATAGACCATCAGTCCCTTTGTCCCCACCCAGACCCTGGCTCCAGCAGAGTGGAGACCAGAAAAGACACAATTAAGGGATAACTCTCAAATTAGGGCACCCCTGCATAAAGAAACACTGTCCTTAAGACTTAAAGGAAAAGAAAAGTTAAATATAAAAACTCAAATGTTCCGTAGTGTTATGTCTGCATATCATGAATCTCCTGCACCAACTCTCTCCTAGCATAGAATTCTATAAGATCACAAAATGAACAGAACTTTTACACCTCAACAACAGAAAGACAATTAAAATTCAAAAATGGGCAAAGGTCTTGAATAGCCAATTCTCCAAGGAAGCTATACAAATGGCCAATAAGTACATGAAAAGATTCTCAACATCAGTACTCATTAGGGAAAGGTAAATCACAACCAAAATGAGGTATCACTTCACACCCATGAGGATGTCTAAATTTTAAAATGGAAAATAAGTGTTGGCAAGGAGATAGAGACTAGAACTCATATATATATAGCTGGTAAAAATGTAAAATTGTGCAGTATCTGTGGAAAACAGGTCAGCAGTTCCTTAAAAAGTTAAACATAGAACTACCATATGGCCCAGTGATTCCACTCCTAGGTGTATTCCCCCAAAGAACTGAAAACAGGGCCTCAGATACTTGTATACCAATATTCATAGCAGCATCATTCACCATAGGTAAAAAGCGGGAACAACCCAAGTGCCATCAATAAACGAATGGATAAACAAATGAGGCATATGCAATGGAATATTATTCAACCCTACAAAGAAATGAAGTTCTGATACCTGTCACAATATGGATGAACCTTGAAAATATTGTCGCAAATAAAGTAAGCCAGACACAAATGACAAATATTGTGTGATTCCTCTTATATGAAATACCTAGAATATGCAAATTTACAGTCAGAAAGTAGATTAGAGGTTACAGGGGCTTCAGGGAGGCGGGAATGGGAGGTTTTGCTTAATGAGTGCAGAGGTTCTGTTTCGGGTGATGAAGAAAACTTTGAAAATACCGGTAATAGTCAAATAGCATTGTGAATGTAATTAACACCACTGAGTCGTACTGTTAACAGTGGTTAAAGTGGTAAATTCTGTTATATATATATATTTTCTGTTATGGTAATTAATATATTATATTAATTATTGGTAATAATACCAATCATATTATTAATTATATATATAAATTATAAATATATTGATATATATAATTAATATTATAATTGGTATTATTAATTCTGAATTTTACAATCAGTCCTGTTGCACAATCTTCAGCTCCAATTATAA
>PVIY010028746.1:0-32752 GCA_004026745.1 Myrmecophaga tridactyla | reverse complement strand
CTCTTTCCACTCTGTGTCCATCTCCTCCTTCTCTATGACCTTCTACTTCATCTCCTTCTCCTCCTCCCCTATGTCCTCCTTTTCCATGTCCTCTTCCTCCCCATGTCCTTCTTCTTTTCCATCTCCTTCTCCATCCCTATGTCCTCCTTCTTTTCCATCTCCTTCTCCACCCCTATGTTCTCCTTTTCCATCTCTTCCTCCTCCCCTATATTCTCCTCCTTTTCCATCTCCTCCTCCTCCCCTATGTCCTCCTTCTTCTCCTCCTCCCCCTACACTGCTCCTCCTTCTCTTCCTTCCACTGTGTTATACTCTTCTGTCAGATCATTCCTGGCTGGTGTTTTAGCGTTCTACTGTTACGACATACAGAGGGAATTTCTCCTCGGTGGTGAGAGCTACCCTTCTACAGCCAGGCTCCACTTTCCATTTTGCTTGTACAGGCAGTACTTGAGAGTTTTCAGGGAATAGAGGACATCTTGCAATCCCCATTCACAAAGTGGTTGCTTCAGCTTTGAACTTACTAAGAAAAACGATCGTGTATTAGAGTAAAATTTATGGTTTATTCACATGAGAAAGTGTCATATATGTTGACATATTTGTTAAAACCTATAAAGAATTGCTTTTTATCTCAATTAGTATTTATTTTGAACAGACCCCAATAAGTCTTTTAAAAATGTTGCCCTTGTTAATGCATCTCTATTATCAAATCTCCTAATCTCTTCGGAATTTTAATCCAATACCCATTTCCTGAAGCTATGAATTAGGAAAGTGGAATGTGTTTGCTTCTAGTTTTAAGAAGCGATAGGTTTCTTGCACAAGTGTTGTGGGTTATACATCTTAAGAAAAAAATGATGCCAAAGAACTGACAATGGTAATTTTTAAAAATAGAGTAACGGGGGCGGCTGCCGTGGTTCAGCAGGCAGAGCTCCGACCTGCCGTGCTGGAGGTCTGGAGTTCGATCCCTGGTGCCTCCTGCCCATATGCACATTAAAAAAAAAAATAGAGTAACGGGGCTTCTTGGGAATGAAGGAGGAGCCAATTTTACTTTGCACAAACATCAGAGAGAGGGTTCAATGGCATAGAGTCAGACAAGGAGATTGAGGCAACTGGACTCCACAATGAAAGAATAGGATGGCAGCCATGAATGGTAGTTTCTTGGTAAGTGTCTTTTATGTCATTTTTACCTTCTCCAAAGTGGAAAGCTGGAAGAGGACACATACCCTAAGGCATCTTTGTCAGAAACCAAGAGATAAGGCTCTTCACTCTCCTGCAGAGAAGAGACCCTGCTTTCTTGGGGACGGAGTCCCTTGGTGGTTTCTTTTTTTAGAGGATCAGATGCAAGTTTGCATCACAATCACCAGCAAATCGTTACTTGGCGATTTTCTCCAGGGAAGGGGGGATGGCTTGGCTATCGAATTACCGCCTTTGGCAAAGAACCTTGAGGAAAAAATAACTCTTTGTTATGACTGGAGTTGAAGACTGTAAGTGGTTTGGGTGTGTCCCATTTTCATTTTAATCATAGAGATTTATTTGGTTTTTTTTTTTTTAATCATTTTTATCCATTCTCTTTGTGGTGGTACACAACTCAAACCCACCATGTTGGCTCTGTGTCAGAATTGCCCTAGGCAGTTTTTTAAATGATAGCTTTCCTCATTCTGGCCCCTGAGTTTCTTTCTGCACAGATAGATTTAGGGTTCAACTCAGGACACGTTTTCTTTAATCTTTCAAGTTGATTGTGTACAGCCAAGTTTGGGAACAGCTGCCTTGCATTCAACTTTTTCCTGCAGAGATCTCTTCCCCAGGATATTAACTACGTATAATATATATTATATAATCTATATAATAAGACCTATACTAATAAATATATATATATATACTTTATACTAGTAAATATATATAATATATAAATATATATATATACTGAATAACCGTACTCAGTAAACTTGGGAAACACAATTAGAAACACAGGTTTTCTTAATTTCTTCACTTAAGGCTGTTTAATTCTTATTTAATTTTAATTTTTAAATCAACTTTACTGAACATAAACAACGAAATGTTTAAGCAACTACCTCATTAAGGTTGAACCTGTGTATACAACCATGAAACCACTGCCAGAAAGAAGATATAGAACATTTTCATCTCCCAAAAAGTTCCCAAAAGCTCCTTTGCATTCAGTTACCACCCAGCCCTACCACTGATGCCATGAGCTCCTGCTCACCCCTGCTTTCCTGTCCTTACAGGTTAATTTTACCTGTTCTAGAACTCCACATAAATGGAATTGCACACTTCTGTGTCTGGCTTCTTTCATTCAGCCTAGTCTCTCACAGATCCATTTAGCTTGTTGAGCGCATCCTGAGTTTTTCTTTTTATTGCTGAGCTGTGTTCCTTTGCATCAACAGAAATCAATTTCTTTATCCCTTGCTGATAGACACGTGATTGATTGTTTCAGTCTTGGGCTATTATAAAGAACAGTGCTCTAAATATTTCTTTGTGCCGAGATATTTTTCCAGTTCTCTTTGGTAATTACCTAGGAGTAGAATTCTTGTATTATATGAAAAATGTGTGTTTAACTTTTTAAGAAACTGCCCAGTTGTTTCCCAAAGTGGTTGTACCATTTTGATCTTCAGTGCCACAGGGACTTATCAATATTTTGTATTGCCAAGTGTTAAAAGTTTTAACCAGTCTAGCACATGTGAAATGGTATCTTATGGTTTTAATTTATATTCCATTAATGACTAATGGTCTTAATCCTCTTATTGTGAGCTTTTTTACCATCTGTCTATCTTCTCGGCAAAGTGTCATTTTATGCCTTTTAATCATGCTTTCAACTTAGATTTTTATTTTTTATTATTAAATTATAGGTATTCTTTATATATTCTGGGAACCAATTCCATACAAATTAGTAATAGTTTTTTACAGACTATGACTTACCTTTATTTTTTTCTTAACAGCACCTTGCAAAGTGTGGAAGTGTTTAGTTTTAATTTTGATGATATTGCATATATCAAATTTTTCTTTTATCTTTTGTGCTTTTGTCATTCTAGCAAAATAATAGGCAAGGTCTCGTCAAAGTCTCATGCATTTGGTCTCAGAGTTTTATATTTTAGTTTTTATGTTTAGGTCTATGATCCATTTGCTTTCTTTTTGTTTGTTTGCTTTGTTTTGTTTGTATGTTACATGGCAGGGGTCACATTTCATTGTTTTTCCATGTGAGTATCCTGCTATTGCAGCACCATTTGTTGAATTTTTGTTTGTTTGTTTTGGGGAAGTACATGGACTGGGAATCGAACCCAGGTCTCCTGCATGGCAAGTGAGAATTATACCACTGGACAACCCTTGCACCCCTGCATTCGTTTTTTTATATGGTGTCAGGTAAAAGTAACGTTTCATTCCTTTCTCAAATGTCTATCCAGCTGTCCTGGCACCATTTACTGAAAAGACTCTCCTGTACCCTTTTAATTACCTGTGCTCCCTGGTCAACAGTCACTGGGCTCCCAGTTCCTTTCCTTTTATCTGTCACTCTGTCCTCAAGCCCAGAGCTTACCTGTTTGGAATCTTTAATAACTCCTGAATGCTGGGCCTGTAAAAGGTAGTATGCTTAGGATAACTATTTAATTTTCCAAACAAATAATGATGGTTACTTGTGCAAAGAATACATGAATCAGTTATAAGGGGTTCCACTTGTCATGTCTGGGACAATTTGAGCAGAAGTTACATTATGATAGACACCTTTTTGACTTTTGAATTAAAGTTAACATCACCAGCCGTGGGATGAAGTTACATTGTGCCCCTACTGATTTGCAGTTCTGAGGGCATTCTTTCCACAATGTAAATGCCCAAAATGTATCAATCATGAGGAAACAGTAGACACACTCAGTCTGGGTGCTATTCCACCAGGTAACTGGACCGTCTTAGTTTGCCAGTGCTGCTACACAAATACCACCAAGGAATTGGCTTACATGGGTATATTTTTGTCTCACAGTTTTGGAGGCTCAAGGTCCAACATCTAGATCTCAACAGGTCCTACCTTCTCCCAGAGTCTGCTGGAAGGTCTTGGGGTTTCTTGGCTTGGGGCTACCTGTGTCTCTGCCTCTATCACACGGCAATGTCTCTCCCCTACTCTTAGCTTCTTTTTCCATGTTCAATCTCCTTTGCTTATAAGGACCAAGTCCAATTGAATTAATGCCTACCCTCATTCAACCTGAAAAATGTTAACTAATAATGCCTTCAATGGTCTTATTTAGAAATGCGTTCATGATCAAGGGACCAGATGTTAGAACCTGTTTTAGTTTACTAGCTGCTGGAATGCAACACACCAGAGACGGATTGACTTTTAATAAAAGGGGATTTATTTTGTTAGTTCTTCAGAGGAAAGGCAGCTAACTTTCCACTGAGGTTCTTTCTTACATGGGAAGATACAGGGTGATCTCTGCTGGCCTTCTCTCCAGGCCTCTGGGTTCCAACAACTTTCCCCGGGATGATTTCTTTCTACATCTCCAAAGGCCTGGGCTGAGCTGCGAGTGCTGAGATGAGGTATGCTGAGCTGCTTGGGCTGTGCTACGTTGAGCTCTCTCATTTAAGCACCAGCCAATTAAGTCAAATAGCATTCATTGCAGCAGACACGCCTCCTAGCTGACTGCAGATGTAATCAGCAACAGATGAGGTTCACATACCATTGACTCACGCCCACAGCCACAGAACTAGGTGCCTTCACCTGGCCAAGTTGACAACTGAATCGAACTACCACAAAACCTGAGCATTTCTTTTGTGGGAGAAATGATTCAATGCCTACCGTGAGCCATGAAATTTGAAAAATTTCAAATTTTTTGAAATTTTTATATCCCATCATTTTTTCATCCCAGAGCTTCTGAATCCAATGTTCTGAGCAAAATTCCCATAAATATTCATTCTGAAATAGCGTCTCAGTTGATTCTGATGTAAAATTTGGGAACTACTGAGTTAGTAGAAAGCGTAGGGCTCATAAATTTGATGTTCCATTGGGGCAATAGAGGTAAGAAGTAACCTGATGGCTAAAGAATGCAATGTTTGATTTACATCATCAGTTTTGAATTTCAGAGATGCTTTTCCCAGTGACCCTATCATTTGGAAGCACGGGATGCTGATTTGTTAAAAAACATGGATTTTCAGCACCACCTTTGCTGACACAAGCCTTCAGTATCCTCGCTTGGAGATAAAAATATGCATCAAAATCTCAGGCTTTAACACAAACTTCATGCTTTAGTCCATTCAGGAAAATAATTATTCCTTGAGAAGGTGTTCATTTCTGATCATCCTGTGCCATGAGAATTGAGAGGCTGACCCACGTCATTTGGTGGGCTTGTCCTTGCTTGAGAATCCCTCTCTGCCAGCACGGCTGGGTGAATCATGAATAGAGATACATCTCAAACCTTACCCCTGTCCCAGTGGGATGATTCCCAGGTGCCATGATACTTGTCTCAACCGTGGATGCCTTTGGATTCCTAAGGGACCTCACTGTTGGGAACTGAGCCTCTGTGAGTGGCCTCAGTGCCACTCCAGCCTGGTGTCCCATCCAAGAGCATGCCTTTTCCTTGCTCCTACCAGGAAGCTCTAGAGCAGAGTGGTCAAGGGCCTGTGGACTAACAGGCTGGATTGCAATCACTGGTTCTTATTCTTTGCTGTCCTCCAGTCCTCCTGGTTTTTACCATCAAGGGCTCTGGTGAGAATTGAATGTCATAGCATGCAGGTGGTGTGGTGACTGATGCATCCAAGGTACCCAACAGATGATGGCAGATTTTGAGGTTATTGACACATCCAAGGCACCCAAAAGATGACAGCGAAAGATACTCTCATGTCCTTCTCACTCTCTGCTTCCACCAAGGATTGGGATTGCTTGTGAGGTGCTTGCTTCTGCCCTAGCTTGAGCTCTGTGGTAGTGTTCCTTTTAACACAGGAACCATGCCAATATCTTTGCATGCCCTGTTTCAGTTTGCAAGCTGCCAGAATGTGATATACCAGAAATAGAACAGGCTTTAAAAGGGAGAATTTATTAAGTTGCAAGTTTACGTGTTCTAATGCCATGAAAATGTTCCAATTAAAGGAAGTCTATACAAATGTCCAAATAAAGACACCAACAAGAGGCTATCTTCATTCAAGAAAGGCCAATGAAGTTCAGGGTTTCTCTCTCAACTGGAAAGGTACATGGTGAACATGGTGACATCTGCTAGCTTTCTCTCCAGGTTTCTTGTTTCATGAAGCTCCCCCGAGGCATTTTCCTTCTTCTTCTCCAAAGGTCTCTGGCTGCATGGGCTCTCATGGTTCTTGTGGCTCTAAAGAGATTTATTTTAAGTACCTGGCTCATGCAATTGCAAGGGCTTGCAAATTCAGAATCTGTAGGGTAAGCCAGTAGGCTGGAAATTCCAGTGAGAGTTGACGTTACAGTGTTGTGTCTGAAATTTCCAGGACAGGCTAATAGGATGGAAACTCAGGGAGGAGAGAAGGGTGTAGTTTTGAGGCAGAAATTCTTCTTTAGGAAATCTCAGTTCTTTGCTTTCAAAGTTTCCAACTGATTTGTTGAGCTCCCTACCCCATTACCGACTGCATCTCCTTTACTTAAAGTCAACTGATTGTATATACTAATCCCATCTACGAAATTCCTCAAAGCAACATCTAGGCCAGTGTTTGACTAAACAAACATAACTCAGCCAAGACGACAGAAAAAATGACCATCAGGATATACTAAAACACATGAATAAGCAAATCATAGAAGAATGAAGGGAAATGGCCAAGATCATTGAAAAATTTGTTCTGGTCAAGCTAGTGGAGTGAGTGGTAGAGTGTCCCCATGCCATCTCTATGGAGGGTTAGCTGAAATGAGAAGGGAAATGACAGAGATCCTTTATTTTCCGCCATCGCGGTCCTGGCAAACTAGAAAGGAGACATGTCACGGGCTAGAGAACTTGAGGGAATCCTGAAAAATAACAACCAGGAGTGGTCAGATTGACAGAAAAGAGCAAGGTAAGAAAAGCAAAAAGTGAAGCATTTAGATGTTCTGGGAGAAACTAAAATTCTGTATAATAGAAAGCATTTTGGTAAACATACAGAATTGGTCTGACTTTGGGGATTAATAAACGTTCCTTTGAGTGGTCTGAGGTCTGTGCCATTTGGTGCAGAGAGCTGAGGAATTAAACCTAGTGGGCTCACCTCTATCCATGGAAGCAACCACTATTCTTTCTGATAGGGAGTTTGCATTTGATATTCATTAATAAGAACTGGCTCATTTTTACATGTTTTTTAGCTGCTTGTTTTTCAAGTATTTTTCTCAAATGTCTATCAGTTTGTCTGGTTTTTTTTGTTTTCTTCTTATCAGCTTCTTAATTTGGGGAATTGTATCTAGTGTAAACAGTATAAATTATGCAATACCCTTGTACTATAATACAATAAATAAAATCTAGATGCCATTTCTTGGCAGTTGCATGTATTGAAAAATATCTTTGGTCATCCTTTTGCTTGTCTCTCTTCTGTTAAAGCTGTTGTCTCAGTTTGGCAGGGCTGCTGTAACAAAAAGCACAGGTTAGGTTTGCTTAGACAAGAGAAATTGATTGCGTCTCAGTTCTGGAGGCTGGAAGTCCAAAATTGAGGTGTCCGAAGGTTATGTTTGCTCTGAAGTTGTAGCATTCTGGGGGTGACGTGAAAACCATTTTGGTAACTCAACCTCAGACTCCATCACATGGCCGTCTCTCTCCCTTCTTTCTTCTACCAACTGTATCCAAATCTCCTCTACTTGTAAGGACTTCAATCATATTGGATGAAAGCCTACCCTCATTCAGTACAGCCTCATTTTAACCAATAGTGTGTTTAAAGACCCTTTTCACAAATAGGGTCACACCCACAGGACCTGGGTACCAGGACTCAAACGTGCATTTTTTTTGGGGGGGGGTGTGTGTGATTCAATCCATAGCAGGTGTCCTTTGATGAACCAAAGCTCTTGACCTTAAGGTTGGTGAATTAATCTATGCTTCTCTGTCCTAACCACCAAGTGCTGAAGACCTTGTGAATGTGGGATGTGCAACAAGCCTTCAGGACACCTTCCAAGCTCTTTCCTGTGCACTCTCAATACCAGCGTTGAGAAAGTCAACTGTGGATGTGGCTAGCCAGGAGATCCTACAGCAGATGCCACATGCTCTTGGGGACAGTAAAGCACAGTGTACATCTGTATAAGTTCCTTCTTGCTGCTATAACAAATTATGGAAAACACAGGGCCTTAAAACAACACACTCCTATTGTCTTGGCTTTATTTCTGGAGGCTCCCAGAGACTCTGTTTCCTTGACTTTTCTATCTTCTAGAGAATATCTGCATTTCTTGATTTCTGGCCCCTTCCTCTATCCTCAAAGCCAGCACAGAAGTGTTTTCCAATCTCTCTCTCTCTGAATTGGCATCTCCTACTTCCTTCTTATAGGGATCATTATAGCCACATTGGACCCTCAGGGCTGTATCTAGATTATCTAGCACAATTTCTCCATCTCCCCCTTGTTTAATCCCATCTGCAATGTTCCTTTTACTAGGTAAGGGAACATATTTTCGTACTATTCTGTCTATCACAAGATGCATGTCATCTTTTTCCTTTCCTCTTTTCATGAAGGTAAGCCACAATCCCTTCAGCCAGACATTCAGTGTTTGGATAGGGGAGAAAGCCCAAAGGAACCTTAGCCCCTAAAATTTGGAATTTACTGGGAAAAATCACATGTACACTCAGATACACACAGAAACAGTTTTAAACTGGAAAAGCCAATATTCCTTTAAGCATCAACTATTGTTTTCTTAATCTCCACTCTGCTCTCCTTGCTCATACCCCTTTCCCGTCAACATGGTGCTACTAAGGAAGTTTAGGTCAGAAAATAATGACCATGCAACATTTGTACAATGAACATGACACATTAAGCTTTTACCCTATTATGGTTAGAATAAAATCTAAAACCCATACCAAAGTTTTCCAGGGCTCTACTTGTTTCTGGTCCTTCCATAAGGATAACTCATTGTCCATTCCCTTTCATTGAACTCTTTTTCTATTGACTTGCACTGCACGAAACTGGTTTTGGAATCTCTGTTTCATTCTGTTTGCCTATTTGTGCATGTTTGAGCCAACACCACGAGGGTTCTATCACCACCGCCTTAAGTTGGAAGGGCAAGTTCTGCCATTTTGTTCTTCCTCAAATGTGGCGACTAGCTCTGATTTTTTGTTATTCCATGGAAAGCTTAGGTTCAGCTTCTTAAGAGTCACAAAAGGAAATAATGGCATAAAAAGCATTGCTTTTCAATTTTATTCTCTTGGAAGTGGATTGAATCAAGACATCAAGTTAGGGGCATCTCCCTAATATAAGTCTTCTTCTCCAAGAGTTTTCTTATTCAATATTAAGATGGATGTATCTAATACTAAGAAGACATGCCTTCTTATCCAATATTAGGTCTTTGTGCCCAAGAGTTCTCCATTTATTTATGTGCTCTGCAATGTCTCCAATAAAGCTTTATAATTAAGTTCATAGAGATGTAACACATCTTAGTTTATATTTATCCAAGTTGCTTATATGTAACTGATTGTTGTTGCGACTTCACTTTTAAAGCAGTGGGACATTAGCTAAAAACAAAATTCAGGGCACAACCATGCTGAAAATTCTAACCAGCCATCAAACATAAGGTATACATAAATATATTATGACCTATAAAGGTATTCATAAAACTTCAAATAATAAATAAATGCATTTGCCACTGTTACTTCCTGACATCTCATTGTAAATAGAGGAAAGGGCTTTAGATAACACAGAGTTCAGGGAAAATGGAGAAGTAATGTTGTCTATGATATGTTGAAAGCTGACTGAGTAGACTGAAAATATTACAATTTAAGCTGGAAGTTGAAGAAACCATGAGTTTCTTTGTCAGAGAAAAATAAATGCTAAATATTTCACCCCAAGCTATAGAAAAATTATATCGAGAGGGTGAAAATAGAAGGTTCGATGGGCATGTTTGAACAGAATGTGTGAAAGCTAAATTCTTGTCTTTTATCATAGTGTTATCAAAAGATAGCATGTATTAGTCACACTTTACAATCCTCATACTGGAATTTTCACAAATGCAATCACATTTTTGAAGATACTAAGTGATGAGAGATAATGCTATAACATACATCACAGGAACTGGCAAAGAGCGGAAATGTTTTTCATAAGAAAAAGAGAATTGGGTGAGGAAGGGACAGAGGTTGGTAGACACAGGAGAAGAGACAGCCATGAAAATGTCCAAATTAAGGCATCAACAGGATGATAACTTCTTTGAAGACCAGTTGTTGGTGAGTTTAGACTCCTCTTGTGTGGTAGCAAGACATGTGGTGATGTCTGCCTTTCCTTTTCTCCTGGGTTTCACTGCTTTCAGCTTCTGGCTCTAGAAGCTTCCTCTCTCAACTTCTGTGGGGTGTCCTTGTCTCTCAGCTTCTCTGGGGCTTCTCTGAGCTCTCTGGGTTTCATCTCTCTGTCTTTTATCCTCTTATAAGCTCAAGGACCAAACCCACCCTGAATGAGGTAGGTCAAATCCCAACTGAAATAACCTAATCAGAAGGTCTCTCCACAATAGGTCTATACCCACAAAAATGAGTTAAAAGAACATGGCCCTTTCTGGGGTAAATACCACTTCAAACTACCACAGATGGCCACAATGGGCATTGAGGCAGAGCAAAAGCTACCATGGGCCATAGGATAGAAGTCTCTTCATCATTCCCTCTTCATTGCTCATTCCACCCTAGTTCCATGATGTAGGCATACCTAGTACTCACCTTCAGCTGAAACAGCTCTTCTTTCAACACCTGGGTAGAGGTTCTTGGGTGACTCAGTATTTCTGTGGGTTCTCATCCAAACACAGTCCTCATAGACAATTAGCATGTCCATAACATGGGAAGTCAGGACAAACAGGAAACTAAGGATGGCAAAGCAAACTATTTCCTTCCAGAGAGTGAGCATTTGCAAAGGCACAACTTCAATATAATTGTCCATGCATATGTTAGATTGAGATATGTAGACAGAAAAAACATGTTCTTAATCTTAATCCACTCCTGAGGATGGGAACCATAGTAAATAGGACTTCTTGAAGATGTTTATTTTGGGTAAGATGTGGCCAACTGGAGGCTTATAAAGACAACTGGAGGAGAAAAGATATCACCATGGGAAAGGAAAGCCAAGGAACCCAAAGATTGCTGCCCAGCCAGAAGGAGAACCATGCCTTCTAGCCTTTGAAATTGTGAGACCATTAATTCCAATTATTTAAGCCAACCCATTGTGTGGTATTTGCCTTAGGAGCCAGGAAATTGAGATAAGCTGTAGATGCTTCTTCTCTGATCATCATCGTAAAAAGCCTTCTAAGGACACATCGGATAAATGTCGTGATGCCATTTTTCTAGAATTTATAACCATATTGTTGATACACATCAATTAATTCTTAACACTTTTGTCTGCCTTACTGATCGTTAGTAATTATATCAATCTGCAATAATGCCTGTTATTTCAAGGAGAACATCATGGTCATTTTCTATGGACAAAGGGATTCTGGAGTGATGTGGGCTCTTCACTTCAGAGGCGAGAAACCAGTCTCATGGAACACAGCAAAGGTTTTAGGCATTGGAGCTGTTGATCTATGTCTTCTGTTTCTTTGTCTACTTTTTTCATTTCTTTTGAGTGTGTTCATATTTGCTCATTGAGTCATTTTTATGGTGGGTGACTCAAAAAGTCCATCAGAGAGTTCTAACATCTCTGCCATCTTGGTGTTGAGATCCATTGATTGTATTTTTTGTTCAGTTTGAGATCTTCCTGGTTCTTGATGTGACAAGTGAATTTTGATTGGAACATGAACATTTGTGGTATTATTTTATGAGCCTATGAATCACATCTAACGTGTCTGTTTTAATGGGATTTCTCTGGCACTGTTCCAACTATGGAAATAGAGGGGAGAGCACCTAATTACTCCAGGTGGAGATAGAAATCTAAATCTCCCATTCAGCTTCTTAATTATTGTTCCTTGTTCCTGCTAAGCAAGTGGTATGGGTTCAGCTATGCCCTCCCCTGCAATAAAACATATATATATATATATATATATATATATATATATATATAACCACTTCCTAACTGCCAAGACCACAGAATGTGGACTTAGTTGGAAATAGGTCATAATAAATGGAATTAGGCAAATTACAATTGGATCACACTGGAGTATGGTGACCCCTTCATCCAATATTACTGGTGTCCTTTCTAAGAAGGGGAGAAGAGCAGCTAAAGACACACAAGGGAAAAGACCATGGAGTGATAAGTGTACAAGTCAAGGAACCCCATGGATAGCTGGCCACCGCAGCTGCATTGCCATTTCCCATGTGGCCTCCACTGAGATCACAGGAGATGGTGGTCTTTTCTCTCCTGGGTGTTAGTGATAGTTCTGACCCTCCACTAGCACTCCACAAGGAGGGAATGTTCTTCAAGGAAGATGGAGAAGAGAGAGGTAGAAGGAACCATCTCTGAGAGAAGCGATGGGTACCACAAGGAGATGTTGGCATGTGGACAGAATGACAAGTGCAGAAGGAGCAGTGGCTCCAGTGGTCTTTGGTAGAGGAAGGTGTCTTGCAAGACGTATTTGAAAGTAAATGAATCATACCCTTCCCCCCAATAAAAACCTCCCCCAAAGATGGAGGAGGACTTTGGAGGCAGGAGAAGAGCTAATTTAGGCTTGCCTTGTCAATGGGACTCCATAGCACTTCTAGGTTGCTGAATGCCATGGAAATGACTCAAACTTTGATATTATATAATTACTTATAACTCAGGGTGATACTTTTGACCCACTCTTCTGGGACAAGGCACAGAGTGGAGAAACTGAAATGATGATGAAGACGGACTTTGGATGCATTGCTCACGCTTGCCCCTCCAAGAGGCTCTGAAGCTGACACTTTCCAGATCTCTCCAGAAGGTGCTGGCAGAACGTCTCCGTTGAGCTGGATTGGGGCTGCCACCTGGTGGAATGGACTGTCAGATGCAACTTGATTTCAGAGAAGTTGAAATGTGGGGTTTGCAAATATTTTCTCCCACTCTGCAGGTTTTCTTTTTCTCTCTCTTGATGGTACCCCTTGATGCACAAAAGTTTTTTCATTTCAATGAAATCCAATTTATCAATGTTTGTTCTACTCCTTGTGCTTTAGGCGTCATATTTAAGGAACCATTGACAAATCCAAGCTTATGAAAATGAGCTATGCCTTCCACTAAGAGTTTGCTAGTTTGAGATCTTGACTTCGTGCCCTTGATGCATTTTGAGTTACTTTTATGGTCTATGCATATAATGGATTGTTATTTAGCTATGAAAAGGGATGAAGTTCTGTTGATTCTACAACGCGATGAACCTTGAAAATGTTATGCTCAGCGAAACAATTCAGATGCAGAAGGATAAATATTGGGTGATTCCATTTATATGAAATGTCCCGAACAAGGAAATCCATAGGAACAGAGAGGAAATTGGTGGTTGCAGGAGCTGGTGGAGGGGGAATGGGGAGTGATAACTAACAGGTAAGGAATTTCTATTGGGAGGTGATGACAAATTTCTCCAACAGGATAGAAGCGATTTTGAATGTAAGTGCTATTGAATTGTCACTTTACAGTGGTTACATTGTCACATTTTATATTATGTGTGGGGTTTTTTTTGGGGGGGTGCAGGATCCAGGATTCGAACCCGGGTCTCCTGCATGAAAGGCAGGCATTCTAACCACTGAACCAGCCGTGCACCCTATGTGGGATTTATCACAATAAAAAAAAGGGGGGTACATTTTTGTTTGAAGATAGATTAAATAGAGTAAATAGTTTGCCCAAAGAAACCATTTCTGGTAAGTGGTTTGCCAGGTAATCTTGGGCCCAAGCGTGTGCACTTAACCCTTGAGCTCCTGGCTTCCCAGCAAAGAACGCATACTGGATTTAACCCCTTACTTCAAAGATGTCAGAGCACCTTTGTTTTGGAGCGACTGAGAGCGCTGTCGTTCTCGTCTCCACAAAGGGGCACTCCCGATAGGCTGGAAGCCAGAGTTTAAATCTGTTGTAGGATAAGATCCCTCAGATCCTGAGTAATTTTTATGATATAAAATAGGATTTAAGGAGTTCCTATAATGGCCAGGCAACGACTATGAACCGTGCCTCTCACTGATAATGATTATAAACCTGAAGGCACATCTGTGTGAGCACACCTGACAAGCCCACCTGTGTGCACACTTAAATACCTGCCTGAGTATACATGTGTGCACACACCTGAGCACACATACCTACGCGAGCACACCTGCACATGAACACTGCATGTGCACATCTGTGTGTCACACCTTTGCCAGCAGACTGCACGTGCATCCCTGTGTGTGCATACCTGAGCATGTACACCTGTACGTATGCACCTGTGCATTCACACCAGCAGCCACAGAAAATCACAGGAGACCAAGGATGTCGCCACGTGAGGCAGAGGAACAGGTCAAGGAGCCCTAAGGACTGCAGCGAGACAGCCCCAGAATGCCACAGACACTGGGAGGAAGCACGGTCTTGTTGATACCTTGATTTTAGGCTTGTAGCCTTAAAACTGTGAGAGGATAAATTCCTGTTGTTAAGCCGGCCAGGGAGTACTGTTTGCCCTGGCAGTCCTGGCGGATTGGGCTAGGGTGGACCCTAAATCCGACGAGTGGCATCCTTATAGGAAGAGACATGCAGATGGGAGGCTGTGCGAAGATGGAGCAGAGCGTGGAGAGATGAAGCCACTAGCCAAGAACATCTGGAAGCAGGAGGAGCTGGAAGAGAAGGAAGGAGCTTTTCCCTAAAGCCTGACCCTGCCCACACCTTGTTTTGGGCATATGTCCCCAGAACTGTGAAAAAAGCACATTTCTGTTGGTTTAAGGTGCTCACTTTGAGCTCCTTTGTTACAGCTGTGCCAGGGCCCCACTGCTATTTCAGATTTTTCATGTGTCCAGCCTCTGCAGGTGGATATAAATAATACATAGACGGTGAGTCTTCTGTCTATGTATTTTCTGCTTTCAGTCATCTCTGGTATCTGGATGAGCAGACCCTGAAAACAATGTAAAGTGAAGCGGAGCCTTGTTGAACTTCTGCAGGCTAATTTTAGAGCACTGGTCTTGCCCTGTGGCTGTTGTGCCTTTAATCAGGTTGGGGGGTGGTGGTGGTGTCCACTGGACTAGAAGCTTTTTGGGCTTCTGTTGGTTGAGGTCTTGGAGGACGAGAAAGTTGAGTTGCCCTTGAGGTAGGACCTTCTTTCGATGTGAGCTCCATGCCTGCTTCTCCAAAATCATATCGCCTTGGCTTGTAGTACCCTTCGGTGTTTTCACATCCATCTTTTTCATGAGAAGTCTCATGTTCGTATCTCATCTTGCCCTCACCCAATGCCCTTTTTCACACGTTATGAGACTCTACTAAATGGTGAGATTTCTTAAGGAAAGATTCTGCGAGGAAAGGGTTTCTCATGGAATGTCTAACTCAATTTTGTATGAAGAGCGTCTTGAGTGCCGGGGTAATTTCTGTCTTTAAAGCCAACGAATGACCCACACCCACCCCAGATTTAATTATGCAATGGTTATGCAATGCATTTAGACCAGAAGATGAAAGCTATGCTAAAAAGCATGGAGTATTTATTCAAACGCTGGAATTCACTGTGTTTATAATTCTGTCTCTTCTTGCCTCCTTTGAACACCTAACATCCTTATTTAAGTTCTTTTTTTCCCTAAGTGTCTTGGGGTAAAACGTATTCAATTTCATAAAATTCCACTAATTATCTGTTCACGCTTGATAGGAGTCGAAAGCCTGAAATGAAAAGATTCCTTTCCTAAATAATTACGTAAGAGCTGTCATGACAGGTTATGTTTAAATATAACAATAATGACTAGACAACTGCAGTGTCCAATTTTCATGTTTAATAAATATTTAATTATAATAATAATGACATTGTGAGGTGTCCCAGCACTTGGCTTTCCAAGACTAAGGTCCACAGATGTAGAAGCTAAAAAAACAGAGTATTGAAGGTCATTAAAATATGTTAAGCTTACTATAATATCAGCTGTGTGTAGTCATTTTTTTTTTAAATGAACAACAGGGTTGGAAATGATGAAATGATCATGTCTTATCCAATTATCTATTTGTTTGCTTTTTCTAGAATTTAGATAAAGGGAATCCTATGAAATATACTCTTTTATCTGGCCTCTCTCACGTAACAAAATGTTGCCTGTATTAATAATTTGTTCCACGATCGTCTGACAGCTGCAGAGTTGGTTTATCCATGCGCCTTTTGGTCAAATCATGGGAAAGTCAAATCGTGTTTCCTATAGCGAGTTCAGGGATATTTATGCCGTTCTTAGGAAAACAATTAAGGAGGTTTGATAAAAACCATGGTTCGACTGGTTGTCGAATTATGAAGTCAATATCATTCTGAAGATTTGCCTTTTAGTTTCTTGAAAGACTATTTTCTGGGATCTCAGAAGAGGTTTCAGCAGCCCATACCATTGTGCTGAATAAAGGAAAGACAAATATTATAATTTCTCTGCTTTCAAAGAACCAGAGGTTGACATATATGTAGCATAAAATATCAATTTTGCCATTTTAAAGGCCAGACTTTCTTCCATGTTAAATTTACTTTATAGTGGCTGTAGTTAGATATATTTATTTGTAGTGTTTTTCTTAGTAAAAATTAAATGGTGGGGGCAGGCAGAGTTCTCGCCTGCCATGCTGGAGACCCAAGTTCAATTCCCGGTGCCTGCCCATGCAAAAAAATAAAAATAAAAATAATTAAGTGGTGGGTGGGATCTATCTCATCCAAGGTAAAATCTAATGATTGGAAAAGAAAAAGGATGCTCTTAATAACAGATTTATTGATAATTTTCCAAATTATTGAATATTCAACTACTTTTTT
The DNA here is from genome assembly GCA_004026745.1 of Myrmecophaga tridactyla. Taxonomy (NCBI): domain Eukaryota; kingdom Metazoa; phylum Chordata; class Mammalia; order Pilosa; family Myrmecophagidae; genus Myrmecophaga; species Myrmecophaga tridactyla. The sequence continues at coordinate 15,819 of PVIY010028746.1, read as the reverse complement.
TATAATTATAACCATCCAGGAATCCTTCTCTATCAGGCATTTGAGGGCATGTTTGAGAATGTATGTGAATCTCTTTTGAATCTTACATAAATGTGGGACCATATGGGAAATCAAAGACCCGACTGTGTTTAATTCTTTCTGACCGTGAATTAGAAAAATGAGGCAATTGAGAAAGTGCTGAATTTTAATTATTAAAATATTTAAATTAAAGGAAGAGAACAGTAGCATGACGCTTATGGCTTAAACCGACAACTCACAGAATCTTGAATCTTCGATAGATAGTATTTGGTGTCATTCAGGAAGATATGTTCACATCAGCCTGGTTCAATGGTTCTCAAGAAAAGGAGGGTGGTTCCCCCAACTTGGGACATTTGTTGATCGTCTGGGCCCATGTTAGCTTATCACACCTGCGAGGGGGGAATATGTCACCCGCTTTAGTGGGTATAGCCCAAGGATTCTTCTGAGCATCTTATAATCCACGGGACCCCCCACCCCGGAGAATTCCCATCCTCAAATATCACCAGAGCTGAGGTTGAGAATCCTGGGAGGGGGAGGAGGAGAAATTTTGCCTAACTTCCCAAATGTATCTCCCCCCCCTTTGCCTCACACACATGCATTTTTATTTCTGCCTAGGTCACTGGGGCATCCTCTCTGCTCTATCCGTTTTCCGGTTTTTCTAACCCATGTTGCACGTTTTGCTCCTGAGCCCACAGCAAAGAAAAGAAGCAGAGGCTACAATGAAACCTGAGATTGGTTGTTTGCCCTCAGTTTAAGATATCAACGACTGGATTTTGCTGCATGTCACCTGGGTTGTAATTTCGATTTTCACAACTCATATCTAGAGGAATTAAGTCCTGTGTGATTCCACTGGGAAAGGACTCTGGAAGCTTGCATTTGGCTTCCTCCAGACCTCATCCCATGAGCTTTGTGTCATTTTGCTTTAATAAATTATGACCATGAGTATGTTTATATGCTGATACCTGCAAGTCCTATTAGAGAATCACCAATCTGGGGTGGTCCTAGGAACCCCAAAACAAAACAAAAATATTTAAAAAATGGCATCTGTACACTCTCTCTAAACCTAACTCAGCAAGTGAAATCATCACCCTCCCTGCCATGTGGGACATAACATCCATGAGAATTAGAATGTAAAGTTTCATTCTGTATTTAAAAGGAATTAAGAAGGGCGATATTAGAAAGGATGAGAAGAAGATATATTCAAAAGTGTACTGTTTAAGAATTTTCCAGATTTGAACTCAGACATGGCAAAACCAATTTCCCAAGCAATAGTTAAATGGCAGATGAGAGGAAGGAGCTCAGATTTAAAACAGTTTATGGTCTTTGCTTTCTTTAAGAGATGGATTGAGGTATTGATTAATCATCCTATTTTGATAAGTTAAAATCAAGTTAAAAATAATTAGGGGCAAACACACAATTAAAAGCGTTTTATGAGGTATAGCTTCTAAGCTATCCTGGGACAGGAAGGAGGGGGAAGGTAATAAAGAAATCTCAGTGTAGTCCACAAAAGGCTGGAAAGAAGAAAACAGACCAAGAAAATCCTTAAATAGAAAATAAAATGCAGATGGTGAAAATAAGACAACTATGTTAACATATATTTATATGGATTTATTTGCTTATTATAGGGAACTCTCCAATTATTATTATTTTTTCAAGCCACCATATGCTTTTTTTTAAGGGACACATCCAAAATGGTATCTACTAATGGCAAAGAAAGCTTGAAAATAGAAAAGATATAAAAACTACAATGGGCAAAGTGACTGAAAAAGAACAGCTGTTGCAATAGTAATGTCAGCCAAAAATAAAACTTAGAGTTAAAATGGTTAATATAGATAAGTAGAGCTATCACCGAATGACAAAGGTAATAAAAAATCCACCAGGAAGATGCGAAAATCATGGAACTCTATGATCCTAATTATAATTCCAATACATAGAAAACAAAGGTTGAATAAAATATTGGGAATGAACAATAATCTGCAGTTATGGTGGAAGATTTTAATACATACCTCTCAGGTGCAGCAGGATGGACAGAGCTTGGGCAAGTAACCCTGTTTTCAACAGATAAAGAGCAGAAGTTCATGAATTTGCCTACTTATCAGTCCTGGAATGGCTATTTCGTAGTGTCCTATTATTTTTACCTGAGGAAGAAGAAAATAACTAAGCCCTTCTGCAGAGCAAATATTCTCCACATGGTTAGACTGTTAATGATCCCAATTGCCAAAGAATCTGTTTAGGGGCAACCCATTCAATCTTTGCGCCTAACTGCAAACAAGTGATGTTTATCCAGAGAGAAAAAGACACAGGGGTATACAATGACCCAACCCAACATGTTTCTCTTGATAGATTTTTCAAGAATGGACTTGACTTAGTTGACCAATCAACTTAACTCGAAGATCTGTGATTTAGACCTGCTCTTCTAAACCCTGATTATTATTGTCAGGATAACCTGATCATGTATTGGAGTGGGACGTTACATTGAGGCTCTCGTTCGGAAAGTTTGGTCTGGATTTTGTATATGATTGCAAATTTTTCAGGATACAGGGAAAGGGGAGAAGGAATTTCTTTTCCATGAAAAGAGCACAAGCACTTCTAAGAGTCGTTTCCATGGCTAGACTATTTAGTTTAATGAACATTAATACATAGCCTATCTTAATTAATGGAGAGGTTGCATCAGAGTTTATGGGTTGAACTTAAATCACCCCCCAGGTAGCCCATTTTGTCCATATAAAAGTGTGTTTACCATCGTCCCTTTCAAGGAAGTGATGAAGGTGCTATAATGCTTTTTCACCTCTGCTGGCTCCTCACACTGCATGCTATGACAAGCTATGAGGTCTCATTTCTAGTTTAATCTGAGCTTCCTTATAGCTTGTTGCTTTTTTATTGTTTGGTCTCAAATTCCAATGACTCAATTTTTCATGCCTAAAAGTTTTTAATTTTTTACTTTCACTTCAACATGTCTGTTCTGTTTTGTAATGTCTTATTCTTATTCTACAATCCATTCCTTTTTGTTTCATTTTGTTTTCTTGAATCTTCTAATAGTACTTATGTTAGAATCTCTTTAGGCTGAGTCCAAACATTTCCAGGTTATGGGTCATTTCATAAATCACAACTGCTGACTTTCTCTCTCTGTCTTGGAAATATTTTTCTCACTTAATATTTGTATTTTTTAAAACCATGAGTTCATCTTCTACAGATGTAATATTCTTGACTTTTTAAAATTGTATGTTATATATACAAAGCAATGAAACAAAAAAGCAATAGTTTTCAAAGCACTCTTCAATAAGTAGTTACAGGACAGATCCCAGAGTTTGTCATGGGCTACCATACGATCCTCTCAGATTTTTCCTTCTAGCTGCTCTAGAAGGAAATATAGGAGGCTAAAAGGCTTAAATATTTTTTTCACCAAAATTGATTTCTTTCTTTCTTTTTTAAATGAAAAATAGCATATATACAAAAAAGCAATAGATTTCAAAGCACAGCACCACAATTAGTTGTAGAACATATTTCAGAGTTTGACATGGGTTACAATTCCACAATTTTAGGTTTTTACTTCTAGCTGCTCTAAAATACTGGAAACTAAAAGAGATGTCAATTAAATGATTCAGCAATCATATTCATTTGTTAAATCCCATTTTCTCTGGATGACCACACCATCACCTTTGATCTTCCTATCCCTCTCTTTAGGGAGGTTTGGGCTGTGGCCATTCTAACTTTTTCATGTTGGAAGGGGCTGTTGATAATATGGGGTAGGGGGATGGAATTATGTGATGTTCTGGAGAGGCTGGGCTAGGTTTCAGGACTTATCTGGTCCGGGGACCCATCTAGCACTTGAAAGTTTCTGGAAAGTTACTCTAGTGCATAGAACCCTTGTGGAATCTTATATATTGCCCTAGGCATTCTTTACAATTAGCTGGAATGGTCCCATTTGGGGTTTGGCAGGTTATGAGATGTAGGTCTAACTGAATCTTGCATAAGAGTGACCTTCAGAGTAGCCTCTTGACTCTATATGAACTCTCTCTGCCACTGATACTTTATGAGTTACACTTCTTTTCCCCCTTTTGGTCAGGATGGAATTGTTGATTCCATCGTGCCAGGTCTGGATTCATCCCTGGGTGTCATCTCTCACATCGCCAGGGAGACTTTCACCCCTGGATGTCACGTCCCATGTGGCAGGGAGGGCGATGATTTCACTTGCTGAGGTAGATTTAGAGAGAGTGTACAGATGTCATTTAAAATTTTTTTTGTTTTGTTTTGGGGTTCCTAAGACCACCCCAGATTGGTGATTCTGTAATAGAATTTGCAGGTATCAGTATATAAACATACTCATGGTCATAATTTTTTTAAAGCAAAATGACACAAAGCTCATGGGATGAGGTCTGGAGGAAGCCAAATGCAAGATTCCAGAGTCCTTTCCCAGTGGACATGCTCAATTCCTCTAGATATGAGTTGTGAAAATCCATATAAAGTGCTTTCTCTCAGGGTAGGTTAGTAGAGAATCAGCACTTGGGGGGTTTACTGAAGCTTGGTCACATAAGCATCCTATGCTCAGCACCTGCCAAATTCCAGATTCCCAGAAGGAAATCAGGTGCTCGGCATAATCCACATCATTTGAACAAATACTTTAGGTACAGTGAGTCATTCTTATCAGTTAGGGAACTGTCCTGAAAGCCAAGTTCCCAGAGACCAGCCAAGGGCTAATCTAGCAAGTAGAACTTTCTATGGAGATCTGTCTCAGGCTTGGCATGTTAATGCTTTCTGTACAGCTTTCCTGATGAATTAGCGGTATGAAAGTGTATCTGCAAGGAGTGGTCACATTTGCTTTTACCAGGTTCCTATAGAATTCACTGGTTTCAATTTGCTTTTATGCTAAATTTGCATCTTGGGATTTCTGTGCTGCTTGGGCAGCCCAAATTTGAACCCCCTGTCCCTAAGCACTGTAAGCTTTGAGTTGTGCTTTCTCCTGGGTTTTCTTTCCCCAACATAGTCTGGAGTGGATGGTTGTGTCTCCCCTGTTTCTCTCTCAGATGGTCAGCATGGTTTTTCTGGTCCTACTTCTTGGGCAGGGAGCCCTTTCTACCTGTAAGTTATCTTTGGGAGTGCCAGTTCCAGAAAAACCCTAGGCATAGATCCAGCAGTCATGAATTCTATCTGCATACCTGCATTGCAGCCCAGGGAAGAAGTCTGCTTGGCCAGCTCTGGTTTCCCCATGGGCAGGCTGGATGAATGACATCTCTGTCCACCCCTATGGCTTTGAGTGCCTCCTTTTCATTTTTTGGCTTCTGGAAGCTTGAGTGTTTATTTAAAAGAAACTTAAATATGTATCACGGCAACATTTCTTTGCGTCTGAGGCAGGGGTATGTGTGTCTTTGTGCGCATGTGTTTGTGTGTGTATGTGTAGTTGCATTGTGTGTGTGTGTGTATGTACCTCCAATTCAACTCAGTCCATCTTATTGCTTAAGGGTGACTATTCACTGATCACATTTGGATAAAATAACATTGCATTATTTTTCATATTCCTGAGAAGTAAGGTTCTTGTCTGCTTCAAGTGTGAAGAGGGCAAGAGGAGATAAGCCTTCCATGAGGCATCAAGAAATCCAATGAGGACAGTTTGGGGCATGATGTTGTTGAAATGCACTTGAGAGTTTGGATATTGTAATGGGAGAAGCTCAAAGGGGATTTGGGATCAATATATGTGTTTGATCTTTGTAAGATGGCAGAGGTGTGAGATATTTGTGTGTGTTTTCATTCTGGATTGGGGTAAGAGACCATGGAAAACAGAGACGGAAGCTAGAGGAAGAGATTTCAGAGCAGTGTGAGTGATTTATAAAATTCTCGGGGGCATGGTGAGAGGAAGCGTGCATGAAGATGCTGATCAGCTTGAGGTGAAAGGATGGCATCAACCTTGAACCCCAGTAGAATCACCAGATTGCATCTCAGATGGAAAAAAGTCTGTGGGGGTGGAATGCTGGCATCAAGTTTTTAAAGTTCCCCAGAGTTTCTGATGTGTAGTTATGGGACATAACCTCTGGTTCTCAGGTGGTTAACTGGTCACACCCATTTAAGATAGTGGCATATATTATTAATATATGGTATTGAAAAATGCATTCAAAGGATTAAATAAATATCCTGATAGAGCAAGAAAACATAAGACTGTAACTAACATCAGAAGAACTCAGATTCTAGAAGAAAAGCAGAGAGCATCTTCAAAATGGCTTGTAAGTTGGGAAAAGTCAGAATTATCTGAGGTCAGTAAAGAAAGACCATGATATGTGAATCAGGGCTAAAATTACTGAGCAGAAGTGATTTTGCTGTAATGGAGAGAGAAGTGATTTTGCTATAATGTAGAGAGAGAGAGAGAGAGAGAGAGAGAGAGTACAGTGATTCTGATTTATGCGGCAAAACACAAAAGCAGGCTTTCCTCATATCAGCTTTATAGCACAAAAGGCAATTGCATCATGTTTAAATAATATGTTCATAGAAAATATTTCAATGCAGAGATACTCTTGCTGATCTAAAGTACTTTTGCTGCCTCCTTCACTCTGATTTTATAAATGAAAGCTCTTTTCCAGCTCCTCTTTAGATAATTTCAACTGAGCGAATATTGAGTGTGTGAATGTTTTATGGCAGCCAGGAAGACAGCAATAATTCCTACAAATTTTAAAATCCTCATTGACAGCTGTACACATATGCTCCTGGAGACCTCTGAGGTGTCTGGGCAGGTAATAAAAATTGTACTCATAATGGCAATTTCTGATGACTCGTTATGGACTGGGCACAATTGCCTTATTTCATCTTTACAACACTAATATCTCACAGTCATTATTTTCATTGCCTACTAAAGCTTGCCAGCAAAGGGAAGTATAAAATTTAGGTCCCTTGGCAGTTGGGCATGTGAATCTCAAACTGAGGAGGTTGCTGGAGATACGATATGATTTGGGACTGATAAATAGGTAGAAGGTCAACAGGGGCTTTAGAAATATGTTGGGATTGAAGAGAGTAAGAAAGACAAAGCAGGTGAATCTCTCCAGGTGGATGGCTATGAATGGAAGTTGAGATGTAGGGCATTCATTCTTCATTCATTCATGCATTCAACAGGGAACTTGGCATACCTCTCTGTCGTTTTGAGGATGGTCAGAGGTGAGTAAAATAGTTACCATCCTAGTAGGGTTTGTACTTCAATCCTAAGAGACTTGGGAAGCCATTGTGCTTTTTTAGGGAGTATTATGAAGACAGTTGCATTTTTATGGGTCCCTTTTGTAAGGGGACAGTTGCAAAAGTGGAGAGATTTAAGGTGTACAAGTGAGAGAAGAGGCTTAGGGAGTTGCTTGGCTCAAGCAATGGGAGGGAAGATGAGTGGGCAAAATGGAGTTATGATATCACTTTTGAGTTAGAACTAATAAGGCTTGGAATTATCAGATGGAACTTGTGTGTGGGAAACCAATGTCCATCCTGAAGGAATATTGGTTGCCAACCTGACCATCTTCCACCAAGGACTGTTGTTCTATTTCTTTCCCAGCACATTCTAGAATTCACCACTCACATAAGCGTTCTTTGCAGTCTCCTTTTTGGTGGACTATTTTGCAAAATATTGCATTTCCTTGTTCAGCTGTTGAAGAGGATTTCCAATATGATTGTCATTCTTATTAGTTTAGCAGTTGAGATTCCCCACATATGAGATCTTCTATGGGCTCATTTTCTCAATGAAGAAAAATGGAGTAATAATTCTCTATGTACACTTTGCATTCACATCCCAGAGTTGTGTTTTTCCATCTTGTCATCCTGGGCTCAGTCTCTGGAATTGACTGCACCTCCCTGGCTACTTTCCCTTCTGTGTGGCTTGAAGTAAGAGTACAAGGTTCTAAAGTGTTTTAAAAAGTAGAACATGGGTAGTTCCATGGTAGAATGCTTTTCTGCCATGTGGGAGATCCAGGTTTGATTCCTGGCCCATGCATACCCCCTCCCACCCCAGAACAAAAGCTCAGCAATAAAGATAATCAAACCTGCCCACTTACGTTAATTTTGTACTTTGTTTACATTTGTATGTGAAGACATCAAGTTCTTGGACCTTACACTCAACTTTGACCATTGCCATATATTTTATAAAGAGTCACTTATCTTTACAACAGTTTGAAGAGTTGTTCTGAGAGTAAACCATCCACATGCATGCAAAATTAGGGTCTGAATTTCCTAGGGTTGCAGTGACAAATGAATCCATACTGGGTGGCTTCAAAAACAGGGCTTGATTGTCTCATGTTTCTGGAGACCAGAAGTTCCTATTCAGTTTCACTGAGCTGAAATAAAGGTCAGTACTCCCTCCTTCCTGCCTCTTCCAGCTTCTGGGCCCCCCAGACATCCCTTGGCTTGTGGCTTCATCACCCAATCTCTGCCTCCATGTTCACACTGATTCCTCTTCTCTGTCTCCATGCCCAATATTTCCTTCCTTTCTCTTATAAAGACACCAATCATTGGATGGAAAGCCCATTCTAAGTCCCATACGATTTCCTCTCAAGAACCTCCTGTTTTGCAAAGACCCTTTTTCCAAAATAAGGCCATGATTGGACGTTCTAAGTGGACATGAATTTTAGGGGAACACGATTCAACCCATCATCATTGGTTTGTAACATAAGATAATGTGTTAATATAGAAATCACTTTTCTAGAGAAACTCTGGTTTTTCTGAGTAAGCCAACTCAGAAACACTGTATAGAGAAAATTGGGAGGGAATGTCATTATTCTTTTGGACTTGAAGTTGATGAGAATGTGGATATTAATTGGTATCTTCCTCTCGCCCCTTTCCCCAATGTTTTTAGGAACTGCTGGCTATCGGTGTCTCTATGGTGGCTGCTTGGAAACATGGGTGGAGCTATTGTCACAAGGAACTTGAGACCCAATACTGATGGTGGACCATTTCGGGGTGAGCGATTTAGGTTGCTATGGTAATAAGTCAGTGAGGTAAAGTTGGATAATTCCTTACATGCCCTCCTCCCCCCAGCATAGATAATTCTTCAAGTTGCCTCATTTTCATTTTCACTCTCGTAAAGAGAAATACAGCCAGAAATCCATCATCTACAACAACAGCAGGGGTCACCCTAGGACAACTGCAGAATGACAGAAACAGCATTTTGGTTTTCATTGAGGCAAAAGTTACACCACGTAAGACATACCATTGAACTTTCTTTAAAAATGTTTGTATTGCGAAATGAAACATATATACAAAAGAAACATAAATGCCAAAGTACATTGTAACAAGTAGTTAAAGAACCATTTCAGAGTTTGGTGTGGATTACAGTTCCACAATTTTAGGTTTTTACTTCTAGCTGCTCCAAGACACCAGAGACTAAAAGAAATATCAATACAATGATTCCGCAGTTACACTTGTTTATTAAATCCTATCTTCTCTGCTATAACTCCTCCTTTTCCTTTGATCCAACTGCCACTCATTAGGGGTATCTGGACTATGTGCATTCTAAGTTCTTCGTGCATTTATCCATTTTTTAAGTGTACAACTCAGCGGTATTTAGTACATTCATGAAGTCATGTAACTATTGTCAGAACATTTTCATCATCCCGAATGGAAACCCAATATACAATGAAGTCACACCCCATTCTCACCTCCCCCATGACCTCTGCCAAACCCTAATCTGCTTTCTGTCTCTGTGGATTTACCTATTCTGATATTTTGCATAAGTGGAATTGTGTAATCATGGGTCCTTTTGCTCCCCGTTTCTTTTACTCTGTCGGATGCTTTTATCCATATCGTGGCATGCCTCCGAACGTCATTCTTTTACACAGCTGAATGATATTCCACTGGGTGGACATACCACATGGGTCTTGAGTTAAGTTCTCCCTCAAGTTCTTTCCAGAGCCTCTGGAACTCAGCGTCCCCCCTTTTCCCCACTGCACCCATAGCCAAACAAGTCCTTCTCCTGTTAAAGTTGGCAGCGTCTTGTAGCCTGAATTTATATAACCTTGTATCTCTTTGAGTGCAAGTGACGGGAGAACCCTATGTTTTAAGTACATCCTTGTAGACTGAAAGGAGCTGGTGCTACAGGCACGTCAGCCAGGAATTGAGGCATTTGCTTCTGTATCTAATCCATGGGAGCCAAGTCTAATAAAGGAGGCACATTCCAGAATTATGGTTTGCCATTCACTGTCACCTCTTGTGACATTGCTCGAAGACCAGAGTCTCGGATCCTGTGTCTTCAATCTCGTATCTTTTACCCCATCATCCTCTTTCTGAGGGATTCTGAAAGGATTATGGCATTCACATGAGACCAGTGTTGGACACTAGAATTTATGGTGGAGTTTAAAAAAAAAATGAGAAAATTTTGTAGTGTTTTGGATACTTTATCTCTAAATTGATTCTCTAAGGGATGCACAGTCTGGGAAATAAACTCCAAAATGCCACAGTTTGGTTACAAAAAATTATAAAAACTCCTAAAATCCAGTTATAAAAAGGATTGACTTTAATGCAGAAAATCCTTTAAGTTTTTCATTTAATCTAAATCGCTCTTCCTGTTAGGGGTAACAAGAACAAATGGACCAAGTTATCCATTGAAATGCCTATCAAATGGGTTCAGTAATAATTTAAATTATAACTGGCCCATATTAGTTTTCTATTGAAATGCCTTTTCACTCAGTCTGGTTGCAATTTAACTTATACCAGATGACCTATATCAGTTTGTAATAGTTTTGCCTGAAGGTCTGTTGTCTTACGCTCTACTTCTCCCATATTTCTAACTGTCATGCATCTAGGCAGGTAGAAGGATTGACACTTGAAAGAGTGTACTTAGATTTATAGGACACAAAGTCAACTCAAATCTTGACTCGGTGTTGATTCTAGTCCATTTTCTTGGGAATTAGGAGCTTACCTGTTGAGTTTTTCTTCCATCCACAGCACACCCAATATCGACTGCCTGGTCAGCGAAAGTGTGGTGCTTACCCAGTACCTGGCAGCTGCTTCAGTCTGCTGTCCCAGCAGGGCTGCCTTCCAGACGGGCAGATATCCAATTTGATCAGGTAAGGCAAGGTGTAACACACCAGCATTTTTGTCTGCTGAAAATGCTCTCTCATGGTTTGTTTTTGCAACTCTTCAGAAGAACTCTGAAAAGGTTGCTCAAGGTATATTGGATCTAAATTCAAACAGGGGTTGTGTCACTGGAGCTGGGCAGGTTACACAGGTGTGCAACTTTCCAGGTGCATGGAAACTGCTCACCTGTGCACATTTGGTGCCAGGTTCAGGTTTTGGGAAGCAACCTCTGAATCACATGGAGGAAAACTCCTCAAGAAGCTTCTCACCTCTTTACACTGACAGAGACCATGTGGTCGTGCTAAAAATGCACGTATGACTATCCCCTGGGGTTAGGTTTGAAACCCAGAAGAGGTAATTGAGAAAAAGCATGGCCAAAAAAATAGAAAATAAATGAGAGTTGATACATATTCCCTTATACACACACAGAGACACAGAATTTAGGCATTAGTTTATCAACGTTGAGTAAAATGACCACAATTTTTATAGCTTAGCTGAGAATCAACATCATGAGCATTATTTTTTTCATTTTTATAGTAGCTTTATTGACATATAATTCCTATGCCATAAAATCCACTCTTTTAAGGTTTATAAGTCAGTGTTTTTGTTTTCGTTTTTGTTTAAGTATAATCACAGAATTGGACAACTGTCAGCATCATGTAATTCCAAAATATTTTCACCATCATAAAAAGAAACCCCAGTTCCTTACTGGTTCTACTTTCTGTCTGCATGGATTTGTCTAATCTAGACATTTTAGAAAAGGAATCATGCAGTAGGTAGCCTCTGTGTCTGGTTTCTTTCCCTCAGCATAATTTTTGAAAGACTCAGCCATGTTGTAGCATGTATCAATACTTCCTTCCTTTTTATGGGCAAATAATTTTCTATATACAATATTTTATTTATCCACTCAGCAGTTGATGGACATTTGGGCTGTTTCTACTTTTTGGCTACTGTGGATAATGATGCTTGGAAAACTTGTGTATGAGTTTTTTGTGAACATATGTTTTCAGTACTCTTGGGCATAAGATTAGCAGCGGAATTCCTGGGTCATATGGTAACTCTGTGCTTTAACTTGTTGAGGAGCTACCAGATTATTTTCTAACGCAGCTGCACCCATTTACATCCCCACCAGCAATGTGTAATGGTTCCATTTGCTCCACATTTTTGCCAACACTTATCATTGTCTTTCCTTTTTTTTTTGTAGCCACCTTTTAGGATGTGAAGTGGTATTTGACTGTGGTTTTTCCATTTCTTTTTCATTTGTTTTTTTGTTAGAGAAGTTATAGTTTATAGAGAAGTCTACAGAAAATGCTGAGTCCTCACCTTACCCGTGATACCCAGTAAGTTTTCCCTACTACGAGCACTTTGTATTATTGTGATATCTTTGTTGCAATTGATGAAACATTGTTATCAAACTAATTAGAGTCAATGTTTAAACTAGGGTTCATTGTTTGTGTTGTATAGTCCTACATTAAAAAAATCATTTTAGTAATGTATATACAACCTAAAGTTTTCCCTTTTAACCACAGTCAAATAAGTAATTCCGCACTGTTAATTATGTTTACAATATAGTGCCAGTAGGTTACAATGGAGTACAATGCAGTTCAGAGTTTCTTTTTTTCGGGTGATGGAAAAATCTTGGTAAATTTCCATCACCCCAGAAAGAAACTCTGAACATCAATTTTTATACCCAGCTAAACTACAGTGATACCCTTCAAATCTATTTCTCTCCATGAAACTGCACCTTTTTGTTCTTCTATATTTGTGTTCTAATAGTAACATCTCCACTATCACATTTTTAGTGATATATAAAATAAAAATATAAAAATATATGTTAGTATATTTTTCTGCTATAACTTTTTTCTTCTTTGACTTTTCTTCCTTCTAAGTGGTAGCTTCTAATCTCATAAACCCTGGGAAGTGAACTGATCAGATTAATTTGAATTATGTGAAACTCAAGAATAAATAAGCATTGTGAGTTCCCACGTCATGAACATGGATTTATTGTCATGTGCTTTTGTTGCTCAAAGGACTTCTTTCATAATTCCAGGCTCTCAAGTTTAATCCAAATAGTTTGATTTCCAGATAAGTAGTCTCCAAATATTGTAGTACTGTAGAGATAAAGAACTGTGTCAGTTTCAAAAAATTTAATTATGTTTCTAATTTCAGGAAATTATAACTATAAACTAAGGTTGGATAATGTTTACTAAAATTAATAAAGCAAATTAAGTGATTGATGGATAAACCATATTCAAGGCATTTTCATATGTAATTTTTAAAAACATTTGGCACAAGTAATTCAGCTTAATTCTTACTTTTCAGAATTTCCAGGGTAAAGGTGGAATGCTAGGATAATATTCTGGTACTTATCTTAACCAGCTATGTTCTCTTTTCCACAATGAATCCATGAAATAATCTCTTCCTTCTCCCTCTCTTTCAATCCTTACATCCTTGTTTACGGTTTCATGCAAGTTCCCTTTAAACTTCCGGCTTATACACTTACTTAGCACTGTAAATCCACATAAAATGACAAAGGAATTGCTACACTCTTCTCCTCATACCCTCTTTAACAAGGGTTTCAGAGTGTGGGATAATGCCAGGAGCCACTTATCATATACTGTACTCTTTACCTTATAAGTTCTCTAGTCTAAAGGGTATGGGGTTGATGGAAATATGACAGCTGTATGGGATATATAAGGGGAGATTTCTAACTTTATTCTTCCAATATATCAGTATAATATTTGGAGCTTTTTTCATACAGAAATTACAAAAATGTCTTCCCAATTTCAGGTTAACTAGTTCAGAAAGATTGTAGGTCCATATGCACACATACACAAAAGACAAATAAAGCACTTTTAACAAAGGAAAACATTCTTAACCTCTCATCATAAGATAATGCTAGTTATAACTCTTCAGATGCCACTTTTCATGGTTCAGATTGACAGAAATCAAGACACGCAAAGTATGTTTGCTTGGGGAGGCTGTGGAGAAGCTGGTACTTTCAAGTATTGTTGGAAAGATGAATTGGTACAACTACTGGATGCATTTGATAATATCTCTCACACTTTAAACATGCATTTAACCTTAGAGGTAGCTACTCCATTTTCTAAAAAATATCAAGCAGTCATACCTGTGTATATGTAAAATGAAACATGCACAATATTATTCTTTATAGCATTATGTGGAATTCCAAAAGCTTGCAGGAGTAAAACCAATTGTTTATTAATAAGGGATTGGCTAGATAAATAATGGTGTGTTTATAAAATTAAAAACAGGGTAGCTCTAAGGCAGGAGGCAAACCTTTTATCTACTAAAACTGAGCCATTATCATGGTATTTTTGTTAAGTGGGAAAAGGAAGGCAGGGAGTATGCATGAAAAAATAGGGTTCTCTTTTTGTATATGTCTAGGAAATCTCTGGAAACTGAGCCACAGTTTCTTTTGGAGGGAATTGTGTGGCTGGAAACAGGGTTAGGAGGGAGAATTCAGCAAGCTACATCTTTTTACTTTTTAAATTTTGTTCAAAGCAAATGGATCATCCATTGGGATTTTATATACACACTGATTGATGCGTTATTTCATGCACACACTAAATTAATGTTCTCAAGAGGTAGCATCGGAGACAAATGTCAGATCCGAGGGCAGTGGCAGAATTATGATGAGTTGGTATCCCATTGGATCTGAGGGAGGTCCTACTTCTGGATTCAGGGACTGGGGGGATTGTGGCTTCCCTCAGTGAGATAGGAATCCTGTTTAGAGTGGAAAGGGGATGGAATGTCTTTTGGATATGCTGACATGTCCCCATTTAAAAAATGATAACTTTGCCCGAGCATCCACCATATTTGACAAATCAGCAATTTAATCACATCTAACTCAAAATCTGAGAGGGGGTTCCGCCGGAAGGCAGTTCTACGTGATGCAGGGTTTTTTCACCACTTACACAGATGAGTCAACATTGGAAATGAAAGGACCAGGCATGGCGTCCTGAGTAGAATGTATTGAATCTGGTAACTCTCATCCCATACAATGAGAGGAGGAGGTCAATAATACAGCCATAAAAACTGGAGAACTTTGAGCAAAGAAAGGCATGGTAGAGCAACAGAAGGGAGAATTGCAAGGATTTCAGCATGAATCTTGGAATGGATAGGAAGTCTTATGAAGAGACGCATGGAAGCCGTAATCTGTTGACTTCCATGAATTTACGAATGGCGTCTTCCTTCAACCTGAACTGAATGCTCACCTGGCTGGGGGGCTCAGGTGGCCTCCCCACCAATGAAACGACCTTCGCCAAGCTCCTGCAGCACGGGACTCTTAGGTATTCGGCAGAATTCTGAAAGTGGAAATGTGGTAACACAAATTCCCTGTCCCTGGGACTCGGCACTTCCAGGGCGGTGGGTTGGGTGATTTCCAGTTGACTTAACTTTGAGGTGAGGCACAGGGAGAAGGGATTTATCACAGATTGACCTGAGACTCTTAGAATGGAGGACGTGGTCCAGAATGGAGACTCGACACGGTTTCCACTTTTGCCGGCAGAATGGAATATTTTGTAAAGAGATGAACTTTTGCAACCTCATTCACAGCGGAGCTGGTGAATCTTTAAAGCTGTTCTCTCGCAGCTTGATGCATTAGTTTGTGATGTAGAGGCAACTAAAAGTTGATTATTGAGATCCCATGATATGCTATGCCCTGAAAGAGATGTGAAAATATAAGGCAACTGTGTTAGTTAGATTCAGTTGTCAACTTGGCCAGGTGAGCATACCTAGTCTTGTTGCTGC
>PVIY010028745.1:9070-32882 GCA_004026745.1 Myrmecophaga tridactyla | reverse complement strand
GGCTTTAGAAAGTGGCAGTCCCACCCTTTCTGAGGTGCTATGCAGTGGCCCACCTCTTTCTGAATCAACCTTGGGGGACATTGAGACTACCTTTTTCTCAGCTCCACCCTCTCCAAGCATTGGGGCCACACCTGGGCTCTCTGCCATTTCTGGGGCACACGTTCAGCCCCTCCATGTGGTGATAGCCAGGCTCTCCCCAGTCACCAAGGGGCGTGCTGTACCTTTGCCAAGGCCTGAGGCTGCACGACTCTTCTACTGCAACGAGGTGGGAGACTCATCCTTGCCCTTCAGGGCAAACTCACCCTCTCCATGTATATGGGTGGGTCCACTCTCCTGGCCCGAGGTTTCTTGGCTTCAGACCTGAGTGAGCTTCCATGGTTCTCACTCTGCAAACTCCAGTGTGTCCCCCTTTGTCCAGATTGGCAGTGATTCCGTTTACACCAACAGTCTCTTCAAGCACTCCAGGACTTCTCCATCGTTCTCCTCACAGTTCCTCCAAAATCTTCCCCTTATCCATCCAAAAAAAAACTGGTCCAACATGACCGGTATTTGCAAACTGCAGTGGCACTCCACTTCTCTGGTACCAAATCTGTTCTAGTTTGCTAGCTGCCAGAATGCAACACACCAGAGATGGATTGGCTTTTAATAAAAGGGGATTCATTTCGTTAAAACGTATTATTCTTTAGAGGAAAGGCAGCTAACTTTCAACTGAGGTTCTTTCTTACGTGGGAAAGCACAGGGCGATCTCTGCTGGCCTTCTCTCCAGGCCTCTGGGTCCAACAACTTTCCCTGGGGTGATTCCTTTCTGCATCTCCAAAGGCCTGGACTGAGCTGCGAGTGCTGAGATGAGGTATGCTGAGCTGCTTAGGCTTTGCTACATTGAGCTCTCTCATTTAAGCTTCCAGCTAATTAAATCAACGTCATTCATTGCAGCAGGCATGCCTCCTGGCTGACTGCAGATGTAATCAGCAACAGATGAACTTCACACCATTGGCTCATGTCCACAGCAACAGAACTAGGTACCTTCACTTGGCCAAGTTGACACCTGAACCTAACTACCACAGTTGTCAAATCTAATTTATGGAAATACAAAGTAGGTGAGAATTCTTTTTCTCAGCAAATGGAACAATGAACTCTTTCTTATCCAGCTAAGAATCTAATTGGGAGAAAAGATAACAGCTCTAACACCCCTAACTGTTCTTAAGAATGTGAAAAAGTTGTAATTGCTTGCTTTTTTTTTTATCTTGTTTTTTGTCTCTCTCCCTCTCTTCCTTTCTCTGTCTATAGTCCTTCAAAAGAAAATACAGGTGAACTCATTGCCTTCCCCCCTATTGAGTCAGGACTTGGCATCATGGGATTGAGAAAGCCTTCTTGACCAAAAGGGGGAAGAGTGAATGAGAAAAGATAAAGTGTCAGTGGCTGAGAGATTTCAAACAGAGTTGAGAGGTTATACTGGAGGTTATTCTTATGCATTAAATAGATATCCCTTTTTAGTTTATGGTATATTGGAGTTGCTGGAGGGAAGTACCTGAAATTGTTGAGCTGTGTTCCAGTAGCCTTGATTCTTGAAGACTTTTTATAATGACATAGCTTTTACAATGTGACTGTCATTGTGAAAACCTTATGTCTGATGTTCCTTTTTATCCACGGTATGGACAGATGAGTAAAAAAATATGGATTTAAAGAAATAAATAATAGGGGGGACAAAGGGTAAAATGAATTGAGTAGATGGAAATACTAGTGATCAATAAGAGGGACGGGTAAGGTGTATGGTATGTATGAGTTATTTCTTTTCCTGGAGTGATACATATGTTCTAAAAAATGACCACAGTGATGAATACGTAACTGTGATGATATTGTGAGCCACTGATTGTACACCATATATGGTATGTATTGTGTGAAGATTTCTCAATTAAAAAAAAAAAAGTAAAAAAAAATTTCTGCATGTCAGAAAGTCCAAAAACAATGAATTCTACCCTTTGCCCCTGTTATTATTTTAATACTGAAGTTGTGGGTTTATAGAACCCACATACACATAAAATACAGGATTTCCATATACCACCTCATCACCAACACCTTGTATTGATGTGGAACAGCTGTTACAATTGATGATAGCACATTTTTATAATTGTACTATTAATTATAGTCCATGATGTAACCTAGGGTTCCCTGTTTGTGTAGTATAGTTCATGGGTTAAAAAAATTTTTTTCCTGTTACCATATAAAAAAATCTAACATTTCTCCTTTTAATCATACTCAGATATATATTTCTGTGCTTCTAATTGCACTGACAATGTTGTGCTATCATCACCACCATTCATTACCAAAGCATTTCTGTTGTTCCAAACAGGAGCTGTGTTTTTAAGCCTTAACTTCCCATTCCACATCCCTCTATAGGTTCTGCCTCCACAGTATTTGCAATGCCTGGAGATATTTTGGGTTGTCCTAACAAAGAGGGTAAGTGCTATTACTAACATCTAGTGATAACCATCCTATAACCCCAGGACAGTCCTGCAAAATAAGGAATTACATGGCTAAAATGTCAAAAAAAAAAAAAGGATAAAACATAAGTAATGGGGGGAGAAGGCGTAAAATAAATTGGGTACATGAAAATATTATTGGTCAATGAGAAGGAGGAGTAAGGGATATGGGACGTATGAGTTTTTTCTTTTTATTTCTTTCTCTGGAGTGATGTAAATGTTCTAAAAAATGATCATGGTGATGAATACACAACTATATGATGATATTGTGAGGCACTGATTGTATACCATGTATGGACTATATGGTGCAAAGATATGTCAATAAAAATATTTAAATAAGAGGGGGTGGGTGGGTCATGGTGGATAAGCAGGCAGATTTCTTGCCTGCCATGCTGGAGACCTGGGTTCAATTCCCGCTCCTGCCCATGCAAAAAAAAAAAAGGGCACGGGGAGGGGGAATGGGGAAATAAAATTATGACCTACAATAAATAAATAAATAAATAATGGGGAGGAGTAAAGGGTAAAAAATAAGGGATATAGGATGGATGAGTTTTTTCTTTTTTATTTCTTTTTCTGGAGTGATGCAAATGTTCTAAAACTGATCATGGTGCTGAATATGCGATGATATTGTGAGTCAGTGATTATACACCATGAATGGACTATACATGTGTGAGGATTTCTCAATGAAAATATATAAAAAAGAAAGGTGTTTGAATCCTACATAAATATTTTTCCTCCCTAAGGACAGGTCGTTTTCTCCTACTATTTAAGAAAAAGTGAGAAACACATAAACAAAAACCAAAAAACACTTGTGCTGGTTTGAAAGGATGTATGTACCCTAGAAAAGCCGTGTTTTAATCCAAATCCCATTTTGTAAAGGCAGAATAATCCCTATTCAATACTGTATGCTTGAAACTGTAATCAGATCATCTCCCTGGAGATGTGATTTAATCAAAAGTGTTGTTAAGTGGGTCTTGATAAATCTGGAGTCCTATAAAAGAGGAAACATTTTGGAGAATGAGTGATTCAGAGAGACCAGAGCAGAATGACATAGCCATGAGAAGCAAAGTCCACCAGCCAGTGACCTTTGGAGATGAAGAAGGAAAATGCCTCCCGGGGAGCTTCATGAAACAGGAAGCCCGGAGAAGAAGCTAGCAGATGACGCCGTGTTCACCATGTGCCCTTCCAGATGAGAGAGAAACTCTGTGTTTGCCATGTGCCCTTTCACTTGCAAGAGAAATCCTGAACTTCATGGCCTTCTTGAACCAAGGTATCTTTCCCTGGATGCCTTAGATTGGACATTTCTATAGACTTGTTATAACTGTGACATTTTCTTGGCCTTAGAACTGTAAATTAGCAACTTATTAAATTCCCCTCTTTAAAAGCCATTCCATTTCTGGTATACTGCATTCCAGCAGCTAGCAAACTAGAACAGATTTTAGTACCAGAGAGTGGGGTGCTGCTGCTGTGGTTTGCAAATACCAAACATGTTGAAATGGCTTTTTAAATGGATAAGGAGAATGTTCTAGTTTGCTAGCTGCTGGAATGCAATATACCAGAAACAGAATGGCTTTCAAAAGGGGGAATTTAATGAGTTGCTAGTTTACAGTTCTGAGGCCGAGAAAATGTCCCAATTACAAGTCTATAGATATGTCCAGTCACAGGCATCCAGGGAAAGATACTTTGGTTCAAGAAGGCCGATGAAGTTCAGGGTCTCTCTCTCAAGTGAGAAGGCATTTGGTGAACACAGCTGGAAGGGCACATGGTGAACATGGTGTTGTCATCTGCTAGCTTTCTCTCCTGGCTTCTGGTTTTATGAAGCTCCTTGGGAGGCATTTTCCTTCTTCATCTCCAAAGGTCACTGGCTGGTGGACTCTGCTTCGTGGTGCTTGCAGCATTCTCTGCTCTCTCTGAATCTCTCATTCTCCAAAATATTTCTTTTATAGGACTCCAATAAGCCAATCAAGACCCACCCAAGTGGGTGGAGACATGTCGTCCCTTAATCCAGTTTAACAACCATTCTTGACTAAATCACATCATCCTGAGAGATGATCTCATTACAGTTTCAAACATACAGTATTGAATAGACATTATTCTACCTTTATGAAATGGGATTTATATTAAAACATGGCTTTTCTTAGGGGGCATGCTTCCTTTCAAACCAGCACAGAGAAGAATCTGGAGGAGCTGTGAGGAGCTTGATGGAGAAGGCCTAGAATATTTTGAAGAGAATCTTGGAAGAAATGTGGACTCTAAAAATACCTCTGACCAGGCTCTAAACAGAAATGAGACGTGTGTCATTAGACTGGAAGGAAGGCGATCATTGTATTAAAATGGGAGATAATCTGGCAAAATTGACTAGTGGCTTTGGCTGGAAAGCAGATTTTAAAAGCCATGAACTTGGATATTTAGCAGATGAGATCTCCAAATTAAATACAGAAAGTGCAGCCTGGTTTCTTCTCACAGCTTATAGTGAAATGTGACAGAAAAGAGATAAGCTGAGAACTGAACTCTTGAGGACAAAGAAACCAGAAATTGAAGTTCTGGAAAATTCTGGGCCCCTAGAAATGGAGACCCCAGAGAATAGTGCCCCACATGAAGATTTAGCCAAATGTGAAACCAGTCAGCCATTTCAGAGAAAGCCAGGATTGGAGATGGGGTTATCCAGGAAGGACTTATGGAAACTCCATATGTCTGATGGGCATGATCCAAGATTACTGCATAGAAAGCCAACAAGAGTGCTGTGGGACCTGTATAAACAGAGCTGCTGCCAGTCTGGATGGGGGGGGGGGTGTTCAAAGAAGGGACACGTTGGAAGAAAAATAACTTCAGAGGCAAAACCATGGAGGCAAAGGTCTGAAGTCAAGAAGCCTCGGGCCAAGAGAGTGGACCCACCCAAGCCTGTGGAGAGGGTGAGTTTGCCCCAAAGGCAGAGGATGGGCCTTCCACCTCGTTGCAGTGGAAGAGTCATGCCGCCTCAGGCCTTGGAGAGAGTGAAGCACATTCCTTAGGGTTTGGGGAGACCCTGGCTGCCACCACATGGAGGGGTTGAGAGTGTTTCCCAGAGATGGCAGTGAGTCTGGGTGCAGCCCCAATGCTTGGAGAGGGTGGAGCCGAGAAAAAGGTGGTCTCCCCAATATCCCCCAAGGTTGTGTTCGGAGAGAGGCAGGCCTCTGTGTAGGCCCTTGGAAAGGGTGGGACTGCTGCTTTCTAAAGCCCTGAAGATAAATGACTCTCAGACTTCGAAATCTAATGGACTTTGCCCTGCAGGTTTTCGAAACTGTATGGGTCCGGTGACCCCTGTGTTCCTTCCTCCCTATGGAAACGTGTATATGTATCCTATGACTGTTCCTCCTTTGTATGTTGGCAGCAAATAACTTGTTATGAGTTTTCAAAGGTCCAAAGCCAGAGGATAATTTTGCCTTAGAACAGACCATGCCTGTAACTAACTTTGATAGGAGTTTGTACTTTTCTAACTTTGTATTTCATGTACATTGCTACTGAAATGGTTTAAGGTTCTCTGATATTGTTATGGAATGAATGTGTTTTGTATATGGGGAAAACATGTCTTTTTTAGGGTCCAGAGGGTGGAATGTGCTGGTTTGAAAGGATGTATATCCCCTAGAAAAGCCATGTTTTAATCTAAATCCCATTTCGTAAAGGCAGAATAATCCCTATTCAATACTGTATGCTTGAAACTGTAATCAGATCATCTCCCTGGAGATGTGATTTAATCAAAAGTGTTGTTAAGCTGGATCAGGTGATGACATGTCTCCACCCACCCACTTATCAAGTGGGTCTTGATAAATTTCTGGAGTCCTGTAAAAGAGGAAACATTTTGGAGAATAAGTGATTCAGAGAGAGCAGAGCAGAATGACAGCCATGAGAAGCAGAGTCCACCAGCCAGCGACCTTTGGAGGTGAAGAAGAAAAATGCCCCCAGGGAGCTTCATGAAACAGGAAGCCAGGAGAAGAAGCTAGCAGATGATGCCGTGTTTGCCACGTGCCCTTCCAGATGAGAGAGGAACCCTGACCATGTTCACCAAGTGCCTTTCCAGATAAGAGAGAAACTCTGTGTTCACCATGTGCCCTTCCACTTGTGAGAGGAATCCTGAACTTCATTGGCCTTCTTGAACCAAGGTATCTTTCCCTGGATGCCTTAGATTGGACATTTCTACAGACTTGTTGTAATTGGGACATTGTCTTGGCCTTAGAACTGTAAACTAGCAACTTATTAAATTCCTCTTTTTAAAAGCCATTCTGTTTCTGGTATGTTGCATTCCGGCAGCTAGCAAAGTAGAACACTCAATTAAGCAAAAATAGGCTATATCAATAAAATAAATACATTCTAATATTATTTTTTTCAAAATTTTATAACTAGTACAGTGTGCTAAATAGAAATGACATTTTCATGAGTTGTTTTTCCTGTTTCTGTGCATTGCACTGGTTCTCAACCTGTAGCATGCATAGAATTACCTGAGACGGTTATTAAAAATGTAGATTAAAAAATGCAGATTCCCAATTCCAAAGAGAGGGAATGCCTTGGCACTGCACTGAGAAACAGTGCTACACAGAAGGTGTGGGGCACTGGGTGGTATCACAGAATGAACGACTATCAAATTTCAATATTACACTCAAAGGATTGAAAACATGCTTTCTCCCTAAAAATCATCAATGTTTCAGCTATTTCTTTGTCACTTCCACTTCATTATTCGTAGTTGTGTTTTCTTTCTAGGGTCATTTTTCACAAAAGGAAAAAAACATTTTTTTTTTGGTTAAAAACTGATTATTTCATATGCTTTGAGGAGCAGAGAACCACAAAGCAGTGAAATGCTAGCTGCTTGCTTCTTTTTGACTCATGGCTGCACTCAAATCTCAGACTGGCTGTTAACACTTACAGGGCTCTTTCTGTGAGTCCAACATTGGAAGCACTTCACATATATTAACTCATTTAATCCTCACAACCATACTATGGGGTGGGTTTCCTCATTTTACAGAGGAGAGAGTTGATGCCCAGAGAGCTTTAATAACTTGCCTCAGGCAACAGAGCTGGTAAGGGTGGCAGAGCTGGGATTTGAACCAAGACAGGCTGGGCCAGAGTCTGCTTTTAAGTACTCTGCTATATTACCTCTCTAGTCTTCAATATTCACATTATTGCCTCAGATTAGCATATAGCCCAAACATGTGTATACACACTTTCATGAAAGGCTCTTCATGAAGACGTGAAACCTATGTGCTGGTATGAAACTGTTGTGTACCCTAGAATAGCCATGTTCTTTAATCTTCATTCAATATTGTTGGGTGGGATCTTTTTGATTAAGTTGTTTCCATGGAGAGGTGAACCATCCAATTGTGGGTGAGATCTTCTGATTAGCTGGTTTCCATTTTGGAAAAAACTGTGGAGCCCACACAGCCAGAGACCTTTGGAGATGAAGAAAGAAAATGCCCCCGGGGATGCTGTTTGAAACAAGACACTAAATCCCAGCAGATGCCAGCCATATGCTTTCCTAACTGACAGAGGCTTCCGGACCCATCGGCCTTTCTTGAATCAAGGAATCTTTCCCTGGATGTCTTAGTTTGGACATTTTTATAGCCTTAGAACTAAACTATAAACTTGCAATTTAATAAACTCCTCTTTTAAAAGCCATATACTGCATTCCAGCAGCTTTAACAAATACTTTGGGTATTAAATCTCTGACTTTATTTGTTTAAAAAAAAACACTCTAATGCCAATTTATTTTTAAAAAGGGTTCTGTGTTATTCTACGGTTTGTCTGCCTCTTTATTCTCTCTTCTTTTAAGCATGTAATTCAGTAGTTTTCAGTATATTCACAATGTTGTGCAACTATCACAACTATCCAATGCCAGAAAATTTCTGTCATCCCAACAAGAAGCTCCATACTTCACAGTGGTCACTTCCAATTCACCCCTTCCCCTAGATCCTGACAACCACTCATCTACTTTCTATCTCTATACATTTGCTTACCCTGGATGTTTCATATAAACGGAATCATACCATACATGGCCTTTTGTGCCTGGTTTCTTTCACTTAGCAATAATATTTTTCAAGGAACTTCATTCCTTTTTATGGCAGAATAATACTCCATTGTAGGAAATCCTATCTTGTTTACCCATTCCTCAGTTGATGGACATTTGGGTTGTTTCCATGTTTTGGTCATTACAATCATGCTGTGAACATTTGTACATAAATTTTTGTGTGAACATATGCTTTCAGTTCTCCTGGTTATATACCTAGGAGTGGAATTGGTGGGTCATATGGTAACTCTAATGTTTTGAGAAACCGTCCAACTGTTCTCCACAGAGGATGCACCATTTTACATTCCCACCAGCAATGCATGAGGGTTCCAATTTCTCTGTATCTTTGCCAACACTTGTTATTTTCCATTTTTATTATTTTTTATTATAGCCAACCTAGTGGTGTAAAGTAGTATCTCATTTTGGTTTTGAGTTGCATTTTCCTGATGGCTGATATTGAGCATCCTTCCATGTACTTATTGGCTGTTTGTATCTCTTCTTCAGAGAACTGTCTATTCAAGTTCTTTGCCCACTTTTTAATTGGGCACTTTTTATTGTTGAGTTATAAGAGTTCTTTATATGTTCTGGATACTAGATACTTACCAGATATATGATTTACAAATATTTTCTCCCATTCTGTGGATCGTCTTTTCACTTTCTTGCTAGGGTCTTTTGCTGCACAAAAATTTTTAATTTTTATGAAGTCCAATTTATCCATTTTTTTCTCTAGTTGCTTTTGCTTTTGGTGTCAGATCTAAGAAACCATTGCCCAAAAGCTTTTCAAAACCTAGTATTCAGTATTTCCTTAACATCCCTGGTCTTATTTATATCTTTTGCTTATGCCACTTCCTTCGACTCCAACTATCAAAATCTTATTTAGTCTTCAGTGTTATACGTAAGGTGAAGTATATCATTCCTGATCAGCACAGCTAGAAATTACATACTTCTTTCAACACCAGCATTTCAATATTACTCGAAGATTTGGAGAGAATTTTAAAAAATATAAAGAAATTATATATTTTAGAGTATAATAAAATATACATAAAATTTTAATATAATATGAGGGGGAAGAGAAATTTGGAACTTCTGGTAAGATGATGACCTGGGTCCCCACAGTTAACTCTGTTAGGCTTTTCGTGTACTTGGTGACAGGATTGAGAAGACCTGGCATACACCACTTACTTTGTAAGACTAAACCTAAAATGACCCTGGGCATACTTGGGAAGTTGGCTGTATGTATTTCAAATCACCTCCACTTGTTGGCTTATATACAGAAGTTTTATATTTATGGACAGTAACCCAGAATGGTGTCCAAGGCCATCTGAATTTAGAATTGCTATTACAGCAGAAACTGTAATCTCAAGAGCTGTAAGCCATTTACCATATCTTCATGGAGACTACTTATCACAGTATACACAAACAGATGGATATCAGAACTTCAATCTTCTGGGATCTAATCTAATGTCTTCCTAAGATTTTCATACAATACACACACATGAATCCTCTGTTTTTTTATATTGTGGTAATACATAAAAATTTGCCATTTTAATCATTTTAAGTGTACAATTCAGTGATATTAATTACTTTTACATGAATCATCAATTTTTGATAGTAAATTCTTAATTGACTACATACTACCTCACCACATGTAATTTTATGTAGCAGATAAAACTACATATGGTTTTCTTATGAAAATGCCATAAAAACATGAATACTTGGTATTGAAAGCATCATTAATTGACAAATTTATAAAATTTTGTATTTTTATGTAGCTTATGATTAGAGTGGGGCATTTAACACTCTATTTGATGACTTCATGTGAGTCAAGAATAGAACCTGGGATTAATAATTTTTTGCCTAATCCATCTACCCATTCTCTGACAAACTATCTTTATAGTTACAATACAATGGCATTTCTTTCAGAAGCTTCTACTACCAACAATTGTTGTATAGATAATTCTTACATAGAATCTTTTATCTAAAGTATCCAGAGCTTCATAGATCTCACTGATTTCAAAGCCACTGGTTGAAAAGAACTTAGATTGCAAAATCAGTTCTTTTTTGGGGGGAGGGCATGGGGGGTGGTGCATGGTCCAGGAATGGAACCTGGGTCTCCCACATAGAAGGTGAGCATTCTACCACTGAACCACCCAGGCACCCTAAAATCTATTCATTTTTAAGCCAAAGGAAATTCTTATCCAGAAATTTCATGTTTTTTTTTTCTTAAGTGTCTTACCCTTCCCAAGAACATATGTGAAAGACACTGTATTAAATGAAACTAAATTTTGAAAATAGAGAGAAAGAGCACAGACATCTTTTGGGCTATACAAAGTATAGACAGGCATTGAAGGTGTCTAGGAAGCTATTATTGCTCTACCAAGAGAACTCCAAGTGGGCTCTAAATCTCCTGGTACTGGACTTTAGCCACTATGTTAAAACACACATACACATCCCTACCTTAAAGCTTCTATACTAGAGAAGCTAGTTGCTTTGAGAATACAACAGCTTTCCCCAGTTGCCTTGAGAATACAACAGCAGCTACAAATAAGATACTTAATTTTTGTTAAGGCTACAAGACACAATTTATTAAAGTATTAAGACATGTGAGGAGATCAATTAGAAGAATGCCATATTGTTCAAGGTGGCTGACGCAACATGGAAAAGCAAGAATGGTGTTAATAGTCCCACAATCCTATGAAAAAAATTCCTCTATGTATAACCTCATTAAAAGTGTGAAGCAGAGATGGTGCAGATAATCATAGCTATGGTTATAATGATGATAATGATATAATATTATTATAATGATTCAATAATAGCAATAATATGATTTTTAAAATACTGAGATTGGGGAAAACTAAGCCATAAAGAACCTGAGAGAATTGTTTATTCCAAAGATAGGAGTTACCATGACCTTTAAACAAGTTTAAGGTACTATGAGAACGTCAAGAATTACAAAACAGATACATGAAGAAATGAACTAAATCTGTAGTCCTCAAACTTGAGGGTACATCATTACAAAGTGGAGGACTTGTTAAAACACACATTACAGCCCCCCCCCCCCCCCCTCAAGAGCTTTTTACTCAGTAGGTCTGGGGTAGACCTGAGAATATGCAATTCTAACAAGTTCCCAAGAAACGCTGATGCTGCTGGTCCCAAGAACATTTGTGAGAAACACTGTATTAAATGAAACTAAGTTTAAGATCCTTGAAAAGGAAGTAAATGAATATTTATTGAGAGAAAGAGAGAGAACAATATTAAAAAACTACCTTGGGTTACACTTGGCTAAGGATGTACAAAGTTTATCTTGTTTAGTCCTCTAGGAATCCCAATGAACAGTGCTTCTCGAACTTGTCCAGAAGGAGGAGAAAGAATACGCCTGCACAAAAGTATGCCTCTGTAGTCCTCTAGAAACAGGAAATTTTTCTGATAATTGTAATACCTTAAAATCCATATAAAACTTGTACAGTTTCAAAATTTTGTGCTTGCTTTGAAATAAATATAATTAAAAAATTATTTAACAGATCAATTGCTTAACTCTTAACCTCAATTCTCTACTAATACTGGTTTTTGGGAACATGAGAAAATGGGTACAGTTTAGTAATTAGCCTTTGCTGTGACAATACCTATTTCATCCAGAATTTAAACTTAGGCTTGCAGATCTCTAAAGACAATGCTCACCTACTATACCTTTCTCAACTGCCCCTCATCCACCCTCCACCTACTTGAAAGGTCTACCAGGTTTATCACTACTACTCCTTTATGGATCCATCATCTATATTCTAGCCAAACTGCACTACTTGTTGTTCCTCACATTTTTCCTCACTTTTCCTGATCTCCATATATATGCTCATTATTCTTTCTAACTAGAAAGCTCTCCCTTTCATCTCTACTTGGCTAGAATCTTACCATTTCCTGTAAAACTGAGTTAAAATGCTATTTTCTTCCTGAAGACCTAATAATGTTTTAAAAGCCTGCTGGGGGGTTGGAATTCTGCAGCTCTGAAAGTCAGCATTGCTATATACAACAGCTGTTAAAGAAACTGAAAAAGAGATCAGACTGCAATTAGAGATAAGAACAAAGTCGACTGGGTTGGGACTAAGGTGAATCAGAATACAAAGGTAAGGATGGCATTGTCTATGTTTTAGAACTTTATCTACTGCATGAGACCAAAGGGAAAGAGGTTTATTTTGTCCAAAACTTAAATTTTCTGTAGCACATAATCTAACTTAATCTGTCTGGATAGCTCATTTAAATAATTCAAACACATGGAGCCCAGAATGGGAACAAGAGCTTATAATTCTGTATAGTTTAAGGTAATACCCAGACACATCCTAGAGTATGCTGGGCTATCAATTAAAAAGTATTGGCAAAGTCCTTTGAGGGATGGGAGAAAAAATATGGAACTGTTAAGCTTTACCACCAGGGAAATCCCTGATATGGTCTCAAATATTAGGGACTCCCAAGTCAACAGGCCAACCCCTTGATCTTCTTTTTTTAAAAATTTATTTATTTATTAATTAAAAACAAATGAACTAAAACATTAACATGTGATCATTCCGTTCTACTATATAATCAGCAATTCACTATATCATCACTTATTTGCATATTCATCATTTCTTAGAACGTTTGCATCAATTCAGAAAAACAAATAAAAAGACAACAGAAAAAGAAATAAAACAAAAACAGAAAAAAGATCATACATACCATACTCCTTACCCCTCACTTTCATTGATCACTAGCATTTCAAACTAAATTTATTTTAACATTTGTTACCCCTATTATTTATTTTTATTCCATATGTTCTACTTGTCTGTTGACAAGGTAGATAAAAGGAGCATCAGACACAAGGTTTTCACAATCAAACATAGTTGTCACATTGTGAAAACTATATCATTATTCAATCATCATCAAGAAACATGGCTACTGGAACACAGCTCTATATTTTCAGGCAGTTCCCTCCAGCATCTCCATTACATGTTGAATAACAAGGTGATATCTACTTAATGCGTAAGAATAACCTCCAGGATAACCTCTCAACTCTATTTGGAATCTCTCAGCCATTGACACTTTGTCTCATTTCACTCTTCCCCCTTTTGGTCAAGAAGGTTTTCTCAATCCCTTGATGTTGATTCTCAGCTCATTCTAGGGTTTTTTCTCATCCCTTGATGCTGAGTCTCAGCTCATTCTAGGATTTCTGTCCCATGTTGCCAGGAAGGTCCACACCCCTGGGAGTCATGTCCTGCATAGACAGAGGGAGGGTGGTGAGTTTGCTTGTTGTGTTGGCTGGAGAGAGAGGCCACATCGGAGCAACAAAAGAGGCTCTCTTGCAACCCCTTGATCTTGAAGCTTATTGTTGTGAAGCTTATTTCTGTAGCCTACCTATACTTATGCCTAAGAGTTACTTCCAGAAAACCTCTTTTGTTGCTCAGATGTGGCCTCTCTCTGTAAGCCCAACTCTGCAAGGAAAATCATTATCTTCCCCACTATGTGGGACATGATATCCAGGACTGGCAACATGGGACTTGACTCCCAGGGATAAACCTGACTCTGGCACTGTGGGATTGACAATGCCATCTTGACCAAAAGGGGGAAAAGAAATACAACAAAGTAGGATATCAGTGGCTCAGAGAGTTCAAATAGAGTCAATAGGCCACTCTGGAGGCTACTCTTATGCAAGCTTTGCTAGATATTGCTAATTGCCATGCTTTGCCAAACCTTAACCAAAATCTTTCCGATTAACTCTAAAGAACACTTAGGGCTCTATCTGAGATTCTACAAAAGTTACACATACTAAAATTACTGTCCCAAAACCTACAACTTCCATATGGGTTCCTAGGTCAGATAAGAAACCCAGAGGGGCCGTCTCTCTAGAACATCCACTACTTCCATCCCCCCATCCCATCTTATTGACAGCTCTTACCAAATTGAAGACGTTAGAAAGGACAGAGCCCAAATTCCCCTAAAGTTTGGGAGATGGATCAAAGGAGTATGAGGAGTTATAACAGAGAAGATAGGATTTAAAAATTAGTATGACTGCTGAATCATTATATGGATAATTCTTTTAGTCTCCAGTGTCTTGGAGAATATCCAATACAAGAGAGGGTCCAAAATGTCTGCTACTATAAAATATGGAGATTGTTTTAAATTACTTTCAAGTCACCTTCCAGTTCTAGAAGTCTAAGTATATTCTGTATTTTTAGGCCTTATTCTAATTCATAGCCACATTTTATCATAATCTAAAGCTTCCTGTTTGGGGATTTCTTTTAAACATATTCCTTCAACTACTGTTTATCTACATCCCAATATTTTACATTGCACAAAACTTCATATTTTGAATGCCAGTACAACTTTAATGCCAAACAGAATTATTTCTTTTCAGAGTCAAATGGAAATTAGGGCCTATGAGATTGGATGCACAAAGTAATTTACAAAAAAATTATTACATACCCACTGACATTAAAGCATGTCTGGGCCACCAAGGGAACTCACTGGAGGTGTTCAGTCCAGCACAGTTTTTTTTTTTTTTTAAGTTTTTATTATGAAATATAACATATATATAAAAAGGCAATAAATTTCAAAGTACATTGTAAGAAATAGTTATAGGACAGATTTCAGAGTTTGGTATGAGTTACTGTTTCACAATTTTAGATTTTTTCTTCTATCTTGTATTAAGCTCAGAAGTCCTATTTGCTTAATGTTCTTTAATTTCTATCTAGTTCAGCTTTGCTCTCTTTATATTGCAATTTCAATGTTACCTGAAGAAAGCTTGTGCAATAATATTGGACTTAGTTCTAAAGGGCCAGACCTGACTTTAGTCAAAAGGGAACTAACTACAGAACCTCCTTTGATTTTCAAGGTTACCAATCTTAGTGATGCTAATTTTGAACCTGTCAGAAATGACTCCATACTTCCAACTGCAATTTTTGATCAATCTAACAGCTAAGCCACAATTATGGCCAAGAAGTTTGATAGAGAACACTCATACTAAGCAGGGTGGCCATCTGCTCTATTTGGGTACTTCTAGCTTTGGAAGCTGAGAGATATCTTCTATGTGGACTACATCTTGCTTTAGCCACTAGAGTCTAAAGATGAAAGGATTCCGAGGGCATTATCTTTTCCATCCCTCCTAATCTCAAGGTGGTGAAGAACAAGGGACTCTAGAGTCAGTAGAACCAGATTTGATCTCGGGTAAGCTATGTAAATTTCCTTTCTACACAAAGGAGATCATAATAGTCCTCTAAAAACCTTACAAGTAACTGGCAAGTTTAGTTAGAGTATTGCCTGTTTGAACATTTAGTACATAGCAAATCCTTAATAAATGTCAGCTATTATTACTGTTTACAAGGGGTAGCAATATCAACACACTCAATATGAATTAGATTTTCTCTGTATAAGCTTTTCCAAGGCATTTCATTCCCTCCTTTGCTTCAACTATGACCCCATTATAGATTCCTAGAATTGTATCTTTAGCTCAGCCTCTTTCCCGAGCTGAAGACCAGGTTTTACAGCTCCCATGATACCTGGAAGTGTCCCTAGAACTCCTAGAACCTAATGCAAATCCAAAATCTAGATCGCTAACTGGCACTGAACAATATCTCACTTTCTACATGACCCTCTATGCATTTGTGAAAGATGTGATTATCTTCCCAGCTATACAGGCAGAAGAAGGACAGTCATTTTTTCACTACTTTTTTTTTTTACCCTTCATTTAATCAGTTGCCAAGTCATTGATTTATACATTCACTTATTCAACAAATATTTATTGAGCCTCTTCTGTAAGCCAGGTACAGTGTTAAATTATAGGCATACTGTGGTAAACAAAACTTACATGGTTTCTGTTCTTATCACAAATATATAATTATAAATTGCAATAGGTATTTGGAAGGAAATTTCATTCAGCAGTGAAAATTTAATAGGGGATATAATTTGAATTGATGGTTAGGGAACACTCAGAGGAAGTGACAATTTGAACTGAGACCTGAAAGATGATGTGGAATCTGTGGTTGAAGAGCATTCTCAACAGGGGGATCAGTATGTACAAAGGCTCCGAGACAGGAAAGGCTAATGTGGGTGAGAAATTGAAAGAAGGCAATGTGGCTAAAAAGTTGTGAAATTGCTTGAGATAAGGCTGGAGCAACAGGGAGGGGCTCACCACACATGTACGGAAGCCCCTGAAGGGTTCTAAGCAGAAGTGGCACCAGATCAGATCACTCTGGCTGCTTGTGGAGAATGGACTGCAGGGGGTAAGAACAGAATTAGAGACCAGTGAGGTTATTTGGCTGGTTCTGATGACAGATGTGGCTGTGGTGGTGGAGAAAAGTAGATGTATTTGAGATACAATTTAGAGGTAGTATTGATTGGACTTGGTAACTTGGATGTGGAAAGTGAGTGAAGGGGAGGTGACAAGGATGATTCTTAGGTTTCTGGCATGAGCAGCTGTGTAGTTGAAAGTGCTTACAGAATCTCCCTATCAAAAGATTTTGTATTCCTAAGACATCTCACAGGAGATCTCTACATTCTTCTCTCAGTGGTACTTCTCTCCCTCCAAGTCATGATAACTTCCTATATAGGACAATGATCCTTCTCTTTGGTTCCCCTATTTCTTATATGCCTACTTCAAACCACCCTATACGCGATATTCTCTTCCTAAGTACATTATTCCCCCATTCAAATATCTCCTTATCACCTACTAAATTAAATACAAACTTCTTACCTTGGTCTTTAAGTTGCCACAACCTACCTTTCCAGCCTAATTTTTCACTACTTCTCTACTTAAATTCTGTTTTAGTTCAGCAGTTGAACTGGATTGCTAGCTGCTTCTTGGACATTTCAACTGTGTACATTCCTACCCCACTGCCTTTGTTCATGCTTTTCCTTCTGTCTTACCACCCCAATCTGCTGAAACCTTATTCATCTCTCTAAATTTGTAATCTACAAAATGTTACATCTTTAAATCTCATAAAGTTGTGGGCTTCTCTTATAGCACTTACATTTCTGCTTTTTATTGTGGATATTAGTGTACTAATCCCATGCCCATTCCACAGCCCCTAATATGCTGCAACACCTTTGAGTTCACAGTTCCATTACTTGCTGCAGCCTTTGTCCTTGCAGAGTCGAACAGAGTACTATGCCCACAGTAGGCATGCAAAGCTTTTAGTGAATCATTTATGGAATGATTCATGTTATTAATTAACTTAATGAATGATGAGACTCAAGTTTTTGAAAGGGGATGTTTTCCTTAGCATTCCAACATCAGGGCTTATAACAATCTTCATCTTTAGTACCCATTCATCAAAACCCTTGCAGTCATGCACAACACAAACATAAACCCACCCCTTTAATAGAGTCTTCTGGTTGTTCAAAATGTAAGCTAATCCTTTCCTTAAAGTATTGCATGTTAAAAAAATTAGTCTCCTAACTCAGAATTTTTCAAACTGCTTGTTGTGACCAATTACAGGATCATGAAATTAATTTAGTGGATCACATTTCCAAAAAATGGAATAGAAAATAGCTGAATATACTGCCTGTAGTAAGGATAAGTTCTATTTCCTGAAACTTGTTTCAAATACATATATACAAACATGTACACATGTGTGTATTGGGTCACAATTTAAAATGTATTTCTTACCACGGGTCCCAGTCAAAAAGGTTTGAAAGCGCTTTAATGCTCTGTGCCCCAATCCAAGATCAGCACACAGAAATCAAGTGAAGAACATAAAACAAGAAAACAGTACAGAGACTATTTGATTAAAAGTTAACTCACACTTTAAAATGCAAATGTCTGATATACCTAACTCCTTCCCTGGGGATATGTGTATTTAGAGAGAGGTGCTTTTAATTAACTTAATCTCTAATCGATAGAAAGTGAATCAGAAGTCATTTTGGACTAGAGGTGTTTTTGTTACCTTCCACAAGGACGTCCTCCAATATCCCAGCCCTTACCTGCTTTCTCTGTCCTGTTCCTTGAGAGCTGGGATCAGGAACCAGGAATTCCACTTCTGAAAGGCTACTGGTTTCTAGGTTACAATACACAGCAGTGATACTGCCTATCTGCCACCAGAATGTACTCCTTCTTTGCATATGTCAGAGTTCTCAATCTGTTTACATGTATGAGAAATTTCTGCATTCTATAATATTAACCTATACCTAGAAAATACAACCCTACATATTTACATGAAAGAGCTCTACCTGATATGGGGCATGAAGCCCTAAGCTGATTTAAAAATGAGAAATAGTATGAGTGGTGAGATAGGGAGATATGGGAAATGGCAGAATGGGCCAGGGCTCAGGAGTGTGGTAGATGTATTAAAATATGTTAAGTACTTTGATGACTGGTGATAATGTGAGGGTGAAAGTAAGGGTGTAGGATATGGAGAAAACAATTCTCTAGTCAGTCCTGTGCCCCAAGACAGTACTTAGCAGTCCCACCAGGAGTTCACAGGCAGTATTTGATTATGCAGCACACAAAAGACAAATTCCAAGTCCCTACCTCCATTTAACAGGTTGTATCTTATAATTTGTTGCTACTTGTGTTACATTCTCAATTTATAGTTGAGAAATCAACAGTGAGCTTCCTAACTAATTAATGTAAACACTCTTAATTGCCAATTACAATTCCAACAAATAATTGGGCCAGGAATAAGGTCGAAAGAGAAGTTCAAAGCTGACATGGTGCAAAGAAGCTTGGATCGGAGTGCTGGTAAATTTGGGTTATGTGTGGGTGACAATGAACAAGTCATACAATTTAAACTCCCTTCCAGTTTTAAAATCTTACAATTTTAAAGGAGAGAAAAGGTACCCTTTATTTGGAAGAAAGGAAGATCATCTTGTTTGATATGTAAGAGGCAAATAAAAATGATATTAGCCAAGGTTGTTTAAATATGAATTAATGCCTCTCCCATTAGCTAGATTGGGTTAACACCCTCTGGTGATATTATATGTCAGTGTCTCCAGTGACTACTGGATACATTCCAAACTTCTTTCTAGCATAAGGCTTTTCACATATGTTCAACTTTGTCTCAAAGTTCGTTGGTCCAGCTCTCTATCTGCTCTTGCCCAGTTCTGTCCCTCACTTATCACCTTATGCTTTTGCTTAATTATTCTCCACCTCCACTCTCCTAGCCAACGTCCCATAACCTTCAGAAGACCTTCCAACTATTCAAATGTATACTGGATCTTAACCTTGGAATTCTTATAGGACTTTATAGCAATTCTATGATGTAGGTATTATTGTCCTCATTTCAAAGACAAGAAAATTGAGACCCAGAGAAGTTAAGTGGCTTGTTCAGGGTCCCATGGGTTATAAGCAACAGCAGGGCTGGGTCTGATTTATTTCCCTTCAAAGTCCACACTTTTTTTTCATTACACCAGGCTGCTTCCATGGACTAAAAAACCATGGAGTAAGGACACAATAAAAAAGCCGATAAACCAGTTATAAGATAGCTTGTTGTGACATAAATTCAGATACATCACATCCTTTAAACCAGACAGGTAATAAATACTTGAAATAGCATGGACAGTTTCTGTTTCTCAAGCCCAATATTAAAATAATATTCCAGGGTAAATGACAGGTGGTGGCCAAGGAAAAAAAGCAATAAAGTATAAGAAGAAAACACTAGAAACGGGCAGAAAGAGACAGAAAGGTAATACAAGCTACACACAAAATACTCAGAATATGGAAGTAGGGAAATGGGGCTGAGAAGGCTCACAGGATAAAATACCTAAGTTAGGGGGCCTATGTCGACCGATAAGATGCGCGTGTGTGCGATGCAGTTAATAACAGCAGGACATGAACGGTAAGTATAACTTAAGAGAGAGACAAATAAGGACGGGCCGAGGGGGCACGAGACAGAGTGGCATGATGAGAGGGTAGGGGCGCCGAATAAAGGTCCAGAAGGGTACAGCAGGGGTCGATGAGAAAGGTAAAGTAGGCACAACGCCCCCAGACTCGTGACAAGACCGCTGTCATCCTTCAATAGCTGGCTCCTGCGTTTTAGGATTTGCACCCGCACCCCATAATGCCCTCCTAGGTGGCTCCGGAACGAGGGGGAGGTCATGTCCCCATTCCTCCCCTATTCCTTGAGGACTCCACGAGGGGGCGGAAGGCTGCAAGAGGGTCCTTACCCAAGAAGATGGAGATGATGAGTCGCAACGCCTGTTCTGACGCGCCCAGGGACGTCGCCAACTTGTTAAGGCTCAGCTCCTCGAAACCCGACCGCAACACCCTAACCAGCTCCACGACAGTTCCCACGTCCCCCTCAGCTGCAGACGCCATCTTGACTCCGGGCGTCCCCCAGGGACCCCCCCAGCTCCGCGCGCCCCGAATGCCGGCAAAACGCTGTAGCTTTATCCCCAATTCCGGCGCGGGGCCCGCCCACGGCGTGCGCATTGGCTGTGGCCCGCCCAGTTGCTCCAGGACCACACGATTATTGGCCGATCCGGGCAGGGGGCGGGGCCGAATGAAGCAAGGTAGGAAGGGGGCGGGTCTGAAGGTTTGTAAGGCAAAGGTGAATGCTGCAGAGAATGAGAACGCGCCGGGCCAGGAGGAGGGCGGGGCTTGGAATCGGGAACTAGAGTTGCTATTGGAAAAGTCTAAAGTAGGCGGCAAGGTGACTGTACAACTCTGTTCTAACTGTTCAGGGGAGGAGTCGGTGAGATTGAGTGTCCGGCCGGCTCTTTCTCTAGCTTCCCATTGGCGGAGACAGGAGCAGGCGAGAGTCGGCGCGGGAGGGGCCCCGTCACCCGACCGCGAGGTTACTCTCGGTCGCCCGCGCGCTGGGGTTACTGGGGCATTTAACGGGGTGGGCGGGAATTCCTGCTTCCGCTTCGCGAGCGCCTCCTAACGGTACCCCCGGGGCAGTTCCGAAACCGTTAGCCACGCCCCTTCACCCTGGGTCTCGTGAGAGCCGAATGCCGCAGCGCTCTACTGACCTGCTCCGATGATGTGGATCCCCTTGTTTCCTGTATAAAACGGCTCTCTTTCCTCGAGAGGCGACGAAATTAAGATATGCCTACCTAATACTTATTAATTTAATTAAAAATTGAACTAGTTTTGTCGCCATATAATACCTGTTTATGATAAAAGTTCCAGCAGTATAGCAATGCATAAAATAGAAGATAAAAATCCTCTGTTTTCTCACACCCTGCTTACCATTGTCACATCGTGCAGGTAACCGCTGTACAGATTACACCAAAAAATGTGTTGAGCACTTAGCATGTGCCCTGCACAGTGCTGGGCTCTGGGAAATATAATGTGAGTCCAAAGCCAGGGAGTGGAGAAGATGCATAGGCAAATAATCGCTTTAATGAATGTGCAATTGCAGGCAAAGGTAAGCGCTTTGAAGGAAAGGAAAGTTCTGTGAGAACGTGACAAAGAAACACTGAGTTTCTTGCAATAACGAGTTTGTGGAGCATTCTTTTAAATGACAGCTTAACATTTCTATAGCACTTTGCACAGAATTTTTATGCATATTATTTGACTCAATTTGGCTGAGAAACAGGTTTTTACAATATCCTTTACAGACACAGAGGTTTAGAGAAATTAAGGCAGCCACTAAATTCCTTGTCCAGTAAATGGCAGAGACAATTTAAATCTAGCCTGTCAGATCTCTACTCTCTCTCACTATTTTGCAAAAATTTTTTGAAATATCAAATATTTCACCTATATAAAAAAGCAGGGACTAATATCATCCAGATTAAGAAACAGATATCACATATACAGTTGAAAAGTTTGCTCAACATCATTAGTCATTAGGATAATGCAAATGGAAACTGTAATGATTGGAGTAATGAAAATGTTCTAAAATTGATCATGGGGTTTTAGCATAACTATGAGATGATACTGTGAATTAGTGATATATGCTTTGGAAGGTTTGTATGGTGTATGAATATATCTAAATAAAACTGCTTAAAAAAACACCACAATGTCTTTTAGAGCAGACACATTAAGTCCGGAGTGGTGATTATTATTTCTGGATTTTGAGAGGCTGTTTTATATATATAACCTGATATTTAGAGATAACAAAGCCAAACAGGTTGGGGTAAGGAAGACAGTGTCTAAATTTTAGAACTACACATACTCTTTGAGACCATTGGAAGAAAGGTTTATTTGGTCTGGAACTGAAATTGTCTGTAGTATGTAATCTAATTCAACCTATCTGCATAGCTCCTTTGAACAATTGAAACGGGGAGCACAGAACAAGAAAGAGGTGCTTTAATCCTGTATAGATTATTGTAATGCCTGGATACATCCTAGAGTATATTAAGCAGATATCAAAAAGTATTGGCAAAGTCCCCTAAGGGATGGGAGAAAGAATATGGAACTATTAAACCTTACCATCAGGGACTCCCCTGATATTGTGTCAAACTTTAGGGACATGCAAATCAATAGGCCATGCCCTCGATTATGAGGCTTAATCTTGTGAAGCTTCTGTAGGAGCTGAGAAGGTTAGACTACCTATAGGCATGGTAGTAACTAAGTAGTTATTTCTGGAGGACCTCTTTTGTTGCTCAGATGTGACCTCAGTCTCTCTAGCTGAACTCTGCAAGTGAAATCATTACCCTCCCCGCTACTTGGAACATGACATCCAGGGGTGAATGTCTCCCTGGCAATGAGGGAGATGACTCCCAGGAATGAATCCAGACCTGGCACCATGGAATCAGCAATTCCATCCTGACCAAAAGGGGGAAAAGAAGTGTAATTAATAAAGTATTAGTGGCAGAGAGAGTTCACGCTGAGTTGAGAGGCTACTCTGGAAGTTGCTTTTACACAAGCTTAAGTTAGACATTGCTACCTATTATAATCTCTTAACTCCTGTTCTAGTTTGCTAGCTGCCGGAATGCAACACACCAGAAACAGATTGGCTTTTAATTAAAGGGGATTTATTTTGTTAGTTCTTCAGAGGAAAGGCAGCTAACTTTCCACTGAGGTTCTTTCTTACATGGGAAGGCAAGGATGGTCTCTGCCGGCCTTCTCTCCAGGCCCCTGGGTTTCAACAACTTTCCCTTGGGTGACTTCTTTCTGCATTTCCAAAGGCCTGGGCTGAACTGCCAGTGCTGAGATGTGGAATGCCGAGCTGCTTAGGCTGTGCTACATTGCGGTCTCTCATTTAAGCACCAGCCAATTAAGTCAAATGTCCTTCATTGAGGCAGGCACGCCTCCTAGCCGACTGCAGATGTAAATCAGCAACAGATGAGGTTCATGTACCATTGGCTCATGTCCACAGCAACAAAACTAGGTACGCTCACCTGGGCAAGTTGACAACTGAATCTGACTATCACAACCCCCAACCAGAAACAT
>PVIY010028744.1:0-32764 GCA_004026745.1 Myrmecophaga tridactyla | reverse complement strand
CTGAAATAAAGGTAATTAAGGAGACATTATTGATTTAAAAAAAAAAGTCACCCTCAAGAGAGCCTCTTTTGTTGCTCAGATGTGGCCTCTTTCTCCAGCCAACACAACAAGCAAACTCACCACCCTCCCCTGTCTATGTGGGACATGACTCCCAGTGGTGTGGATCTTCCTAGCAATGTGGGACAGAAATCCTAGAATGAGCTAATACTCAGTATCAAGGGATTGAGAAAAACCCTAGAATGAGCTGAGGCTCAGCATCAAGGGATTGAGAAAACCTTCCTGACCAAAAGGGGGAAGAGTGAAATGAGACAAATTGTCAATGGCTGAGAGATTCCAAACAGAGTCGAGAGGTTATCCTGGAGGTTATTCTGATGCATTAAGTCGATATCACCTTGTTATTCAAGATGTAGTGGAGAGGCTGGAGGGAACTGCCTGAAAATGTGGAGCAGTGTTCCAGTAGCCATGTTTCTTGATGATGATTGAATAATGATATAGCTTTCACAATGTGACTGTGTGATTGTGAAAACCTTGTGTCTGATGCTTCTTTTATCTACCTTATCAACAGATGAGTAGAACATATGGAATAAAAATAAATAATAGGGGGAACAAATGTTAAAATAAATTTAGTTTGAAATGCTAGAGATCAATGAAAGCGAGGGGTAAGAGGTATGGTATGTATAATCTTTTTTTTCTGTTTTCGTTTTATTTTTCTGTTGTCTTTTTATTTCTTTTTCTGAATTGATGCAAATGTTCTAAGAAATGATGAATATGCAACTATATGATGATATTGTGAATAACTGATTATACATATAGAACGGAATGATCATATGTCAGTGTTTTTGTTCATTTGTTGTTAAATTTTTTAAATTAATAAATAAATAAATTAAAAAAAAAACATATGCAATGCATGATTCTGGATTGGATCCAGCACTAGAAAGAAGTTGGTACACAGGACATTATTGGGAAAATTGGCTAAAGTTGAATAAGATCTGTTGATTAAATACTTGTATCAATTTTATATTTCCTAACATTAATTGTATTGATGCTATGTAAGTGAATATCCTTGTTCTTAGGCAAGATACTTTGAAATATTTAGGGAAAAGGGGGAAGGACATGTCTGCAACTTACTTTCAAATGGGAAAAAATACATATATATATACACTTCATATGCATGCACACACAGAGCCAATGATAAAACAAATAAATCAAAATAGTAACAATTGGTGAATCTATAAGAAGCATATATAGGAGCTTTAAGTATTAATTCTTGCAACTCTTAAGTTTGAAATTATATTAAAATGAAAAATTGAAAAAATGTACATAAATTCATACTGTAAATCTTTCAACTACTTTCATTTGCACATAGCATGACCTTTACCAGCTGGAAGGATCAGGCATCTGCCTGCCTCTCTGTCCTCATTTCAGGCCTCTTTCCCTCTAGCTCACTGTGCACCAGTCTTGTAGGCATTCTTTTAATTCTTGGAACTTTCCCCTAGCAACCCATCTAAGTTAGATTCCATCCATTACCCTCTTTCAAAGCACCTGGTTCTATCCTTTCATAGCACTTATCACAATTTTTAATTGCACATGCAATTATGTTTTCTTGTTTAACAAATATTATGGAAAAGTGACAATTATGAGGACTTTTTTTTAGAAATATGGAATTGTACAAGTGATCTGATTTAAATGTTTAAGCATGGAAAATGATTTATGTAAAGTACTGAATTATATGCAAAATCATATGTACGGTTTACACTAGCACATGCATATAATGGACAAGGATTAGAAAATAATACGCAAAATTGAGAATTCAGCTAAATGATGGGGCTTAAAATAGATAAAAATTAGAAATTTTTAGGTTCCTTTCAGTAAAAAAGTAAATTAAATCCTAAGTCAGGAATGATGATAATAATTACAATGTTAACATTTAAAGGAACATTTTGAATAAAAATTTCTTTAATACCAGACTGGAGAATAGAATGAAGGGGAAGGTTGGAGTCATGGATGGAGCCCAATTAAGACAATTCACATGAGCATACTGGGATTTGAACTAAAAGAGTAACCCTGGGAATTAGAGAAGTGATGGATTCCAGAGAAATTACAAATTTTATGCCAGGATCAACAGGATTTAATGACTGATTGGAGACAGGAATGAAAAGGAGAAAACAAAGGTCAAATCTTAATTTTATGCCTTGGGCAACTGAAAGAGTTTGACTTGGCTCACTAAAATAGGGATCACAGGAGAAAAAGCAAGTTTGAGCATGAGATGATACGTGTTTTTTGAACTTGTGGGACATCTAGGTGGAGATAGTAAGCAGCAGTATGGCCTGGAGGCTGGGATAGAAATCTGGTCCAAAGATATAGATAGACATGGCAGTCACTAATATGTAGATAGAAAGTAAGCCATGGAAGTGAATGTTATCACCAATGGAAAGTATAGACTGAATAAAGAAAGCTGAAATATTTATCAAGTTCCTATTATTTATATGGAGGATTACATTACACACCATGTATACAAACTGGGACATAATTCCTGTCTCTGAGTTTAGAGGGAGCAAATGGGATAAGAAAGGTATCTACTTTGTATTAAGTTCTCTATTCTGTTCTCAGATGAACATAACACAATCTCAGCCATCTGGAAGTTTCCACTTTAGTGGGAGAGGACAAGCAAGAAAAATGTACTAAAGGCTGTAATATATAGTAAGTACTATGGCAAGGTGGTATGAATGGAGAAGGAAGAGAAGCACCTAATTTATCCAGGATGGCCAGGGTAAATTATTGACTTTTGAAGGCCGAATAGGAATTGGCCAGGTAAAAGGTGGGTTTTGGTAGGGGGCAGGGGGGAAGGAATTGAAGGAAGGTAAAACAATGTATGCAAAGGCATGAAGTTGAGAGAGAGTTTGGGACATTTGAGAAAGTTCATAGTTATCAATAGTGTGGTGCCAATAGAAGGTGCCCGTGGAAACATGGTAGAGAGATTTTGCTTGGAAAGTTTGTTAGGCACAAGATCATAATGGACCTTCTATGTCATGC
Source organism: Myrmecophaga tridactyla (assembly GCA_004026745.1). Taxonomy (NCBI): domain Eukaryota; kingdom Metazoa; phylum Chordata; class Mammalia; order Pilosa; family Myrmecophagidae; genus Myrmecophaga; species Myrmecophaga tridactyla. The sequence goes on along the minus strand of PVIY010028744.1, from coordinate 29,731 downwards.
TCACCATTAGATATTTCATCCTGTAAGTGATGGGAGAACGTTAAAAAGTTGTGGGAGAGGTACATAATTAGATTTGCAATTTAGGAAGACCATCCTAGAAACAGCAAAGGACATGGATTTTATTAGAAAGAGGAAGGACAATTAGAGAATTTTTATAAGTTCCCACCAGCACAAGTATCCACCTACCACTGTCTTCTCTGGCCAAGAACTCTGCCTTCCCTTCTGTTGCCTTAGATGAATCAAGGACATGGCTGTAGTAAATCTACCCTCTATTCCTCTATCAGCAATTTTCCTTCCCTCTTTGATCTTTGCCATTGGCATACAACATGCTATTAAAGTAAAGCAAACCTTTCTTGACCTCATCCCTTCTAGCTTCTGCTGCATTTCTCTGCTCCATTTGGCAGCAAAACACACAATCATCAAATTCTTTCTTTCATGCTCACTCATGACCTCATAAGTACCATCTATAGGATATAGGATACCTACATAGGTATCCATAGGTATCCTATATAGGTATCCTACATCCAGTTTTCTATTTCATGGGAATGTATACTTCATGGGGACAAGGATTTTTGTCTTCTTCTTTTTTTCGTTGATGTATTCATAGTCTCTGCTACCAAGCACACATACTAGTACTTAATAAATGTTTGCTAAGTGAATGAATAAATGAAGGGAGGTTGGGAGAAGGAGCTTCTGAGAACACATAATTCAAGATAATTAGTGCTGTAATAGGTGATGTAAGTACAGACTTCTGTGACTGAAGAATCTTCTAGAAAATAAAATACTTGTGGAATTAGGACTTCTTATTCAGTCTTAATACTCTTCCTACACTTAATATTAAATGATGCAAGAGGCTCTGAATAGCCAAAACCATCTTTAAAAAGAAAAATAAAGTTGAAGTACTCAAACTTTCCGATTTCAAATCTTATTAAAAGGTTACAGTAATCAAAACAGTGTGGTATTGCCACAAGGGCAGACATATAGGCCAGAGGAATAGAACCAAGACTGCAGAAATAAACCCAAAACATTTATGGCCAACTGATTTTTGATAAGGTTGGCAAGTCTACTCATGGAGGAAAAATAGTCTCTCCAACAAATTTTGCCAGGAAAACTAGATGTTCACATGAAAAAGGAAGAAAATGCAGCCCTCAAACCATACATAATATTAAATCAATGGATCAAAGACCTAAATATAGGAACTAATACAATAATACCCCTAGAAAAAATAGGGAAATATCTTCAGAAATTTGTATTAGGCAGTGGATTCTTAGACTATACTCAAAGCATGAGCAAGAGAAGTAAAAGATAAATGAGACCTCATCAAAACTTAAAAAATTTGTGCATCAGAGGACTTCATTGAGAAAATAAAAAGACAACCCTCAGAAGGGGAAAAAACATTTGGTAACCACATATCTGATAGGAGTTTACTATCCAGAATATATAGAGAACTACAACTCAACAACAAAAAACACAGGAAAAAAAAGCTATTTAAAAATGGGCCAAGTATAGTCCCTGAACCAGATAAGTCCTGAAACCTAGATGGCCCAGCCTCTCCAGAATATCAGCTAATTCTATCTCCCTATCCCATATTACTGACAGACCCTTCCAACATGAAAAAGTTAGAATGGACTTAGCCCCAATACCCCTAAAGAGTAGAACAGAAAGATCAAAGGTGATGGTGGAGTTATACAGAGAACAAATATGATTGCTGAATCATTAAATTGATATTTCTTTTAATCTGCAGTATCTTGGAGTAGCTAGAAGTAAAAACCTAAAATTGTGGAATTGTAACCCATACCAAACTCTGAAATCTGTTCTACAACTAATTGTTGTGCTGTGAAATTTATAGCTTTTTTTATACGTTATTTTTCACAAGAAAAGAAAAAAAAGTCCATTGTGATGATAAAAAAAATCATTCCTTCTAGCCTCCTATATTCTGGAGCAGCTAGAAGGAAAGATATGAAATGATGGTCTCGTATCTCATGACAAACTCTGGGATCCGTCCTGTGACTACTTGTTGAAGAGTGCTTTGAAACTATTGTTTTTTTTTCTTTCAAAAAAAAAAAATGTGGGCAAAGAACTTGAATGGTCAATAAGCTAGTGAAAAAATGCTCAGTAAATTTAGCCATTAGGAAAATGCAACTCAAAACCGCAGTGAGATAGCACCTCACACTCACTGGGATGGCTATTATTAATATATATAAAACAGAATATAACCAATACTGGCAAGGATGCAGAAAAATAGGAATCTTAGTACATTGTTGGTGGAGATGTAAAATGGTGCAGCTACTATGGAAAAAGCTTGGCAGTCCCATAAAAAGTTAAACATTAAACTACCATATGACCTGGCAATCTTACTTATAGCTAGATACCCAGAGGAATTGAAAGCAGGGGCTCAGATGGATATTTGTACTCCAGTCTACATAACAGCCATTATTCACTATAGTCAAAAGTAGAAGCAGCCCAGATGTCCATCAGCAGATGAATGGATGAGTAAAAGGTGATACATACATAAAATGGCATCTGAGTGTAAAAAGGAATAAAGGTCAGATATATGCTGCAATATGGAATAACCTTGGAGACATCATGTTGAGTGAAATAATACCACACACAGAAAAACATGTATTGCATGATCCCACTTATATGACATATTAGAATATGCAAATGAATAGAAAATGAAAGTAGTTGAGAGGTTAACAAGGGCATGGATAGCAGTGGGAAATGGGAAGCCAATGCTTAATTGGTCCAGAGGGTTTGTTTGGGGTAATAGAAAAGTTTTGTTAAAGGATGGTGGTAGTAACAGCACAATATTATGAGTGTATTTAACACCTCTGAATTGTATCATTGAACTGTTAAAATAAGAAATTATGTGTTGTATATGTGTTACCACAATAATTTTTTTATTAGAGAAGATGTGGTTTTACAGAACAACCATGCATAAAATAAAAGATTCCCACACACCATACCACCTCCTTGTATTGGTATGGATCATTTTAACAAATTGATGACAGCACATTTTTACAACTGTACTATTCATTAAAGTCTATGGTTTAATTTAGATCTCACTGTTTGTGTAGTATTGTTCCATTAATTTTTAAAAATTTATATTCTGTAACCATATATACAATCTAATATTTCCCCCTTTTAATCATATTCAGATATATATTTCAGTGAGGTTAATTACATTCACAATGTTGTGCTACTATCACCACCACCCATTATCAAAACATTTTCATCTTTCCAAACTGGAATCCTGTACATTTTAAGCCTTAACTTCCTGTACCCTATCCCACCCCATCCCCTGGTAATCTATATTCTAGATTCTGATTTTATGAGTTTGCTTATTCTAATTGCTTCAAATCAGTGAGATCATACAATATTTATCCTTTTGTGTCTGGCTTGTTTCACTTAACATGTCTTCAAGGTTCATCTGTGCTGTTACATGTATCAGTACTTCATTTCTTTCTACAACTGAATAATATTCCATTGTATGTATATACCATTTTATTTATCCATTCATCACTTGATGGAAACTTGGGTTGCTTCCATCTTTTGGCAATTATGAAAAATGCCGCTCTGAGCATCAGTGTGCAAATATCTGTTTGAGTCCCTGCTTTCAATTCTTTTGGGTATATACCTAGTAGTGGGATTAGTGGGTCATATGTAGTTCTATACTTAGCTTTCTGAAGAACTACCAGACTGTCTACCAGAATGGTTGCACCATTTTACATTGCCACCAGCAAGGAATGAATGCTCCTATTTTTCCACATGTTCTCCAACACTTAATATTTTTCATTTTTTTAATAGCAGCCATTCTAATGGGTATGAAATGGTATCTCATTTGGTTTTGATTTCATTTCCCTAATGGGTAATGATTTGAGCATCTTTTCAAGTGCTTTCTGGCCATTTGTATATCTTCTTTGGAGAGATGTCTGTTCAAGACTTTTGCTCATTTTAAATAAATTGAATTGTTTGTCTTTATGTTGTTAAGTTGAAGGACTTCTTTACATAATCTTGATATTAAGCCTATATCAGATGTTTGATTTTCAAATATTTTCCCCCTAGTGTAGGTTGTCATTTTACTATCATGATAAAGTCCTTTGAGGAACAATAGTTTTTAAGTTTCATTTGCCTATTTTTTTCTTTTGTTGTTTGTACTTTGGATATAAAGTCTAAGCAACCATTGCCTAACAGATGGTTAGGCATGCTTAGGCAGAGGATGCTTCCCTGTGTTTTCTTTTAGAAGTTTGATAATTCAAGCTCTTATATTAAGGTCTTTCATCCATTTTGAAGTTTATTTGTGTATATTTTGTAAGGTAGAGGTCCTCCTTTTTTTTTTTATCTCCCCCCACCCCCGCCGCCGTTTTTGCAAATGGAGATGCAGGTTTTACCAGCACCATTTGTCAAAGAGCCTATTCTTTCTCAACTGAGTGGTCTTTGCCACCCATCAAAAATCAGTTGCCTGTGACTGTGAGAATGGATTTTTAATTATATCACACTCGTCTGTCCTTGTGCCAGAATATGCTGTTTTGATAATTGTGGCTTTGTAATAAGTTTGAAGTTTAGGGAGTGTGTCCTCCAACTTTTCTTCTTTTTCAAGGTGGCTTTAGCTATTAAGGGCCCCTTGCCCCTCCCTATAAATTTGATGATTGGCTTTGCATTTCTGCAAAGAAGGTTGTTGGACTTTTGATTAAGATTGCATTGAATCTATAAATTTCTTTGGGTAGTGTTTTAGTTTGATTAACCTGTCAGGATGCAATATAACAAAAATGGAATGGCTTTTTTAAAGGGAATTTATTAAGTTGCAAATTTACTGTTTTAAGGGCATAACAATGTCCAAACTAAAGCGTCCAGAGAAAAATATCGATGACATTTGGGGTTTCTCTGTCAACTGGGAAAGCACATGGCACATCTGCTAGTTTTCACTCCTGGCTTCTCATTTCAAACTGTCTTCCCTGGGGGTATCTCCAAAGGTCTCTTATCTGTGTCAGCTATGTTTGCTATGAAGCTTTTTCCAAAATTGTTTCCTCTTAAGGTTTCCAATAGGCGGAAAAAAGACCTATCTTGAATGGGTGGAGATACTTCTTCATGGAAACTACCTAATAAAAAGCTCCCATCCACAATTGGATGGGTCATATTTCCATGGAAACAACTTAATAAAAAAATAAAATCCCACCCCAAACAATATTGACACAGGATTAAAGAACATGGCTTTTCTGGTGTACACAACAGTATCAGACTGGCACATTCTACCCTCTGGACCCCAAAAAGATGTTTCTTTCCATATACAAAATATATTCATTTCATTACAATATCAGAAAGCCTTAAACCCTTTCAGTAGCAATGCAAATACAATACAAAGTCAGAAAAAGTATAAAGTCTCATCAAAGTTAGCCACATGCATGGTCTGTCCTAAGGAAAAATTCTCTGGCTGTGGACCTGTAAAACTCAGAACAATTATCTGCTGTCAATATACAAAGGAGGAACAGTCATAGGATAACCAATCCAATCACCATAGGGGAAGACTGGAAGGAAAATAAGGGTCACCAGGCACAAACAGTTCTGAAAACATGTAGGGCAAACTCCCTTAGATTTCAAAGTTTGAGAGTCATTTATCCTCAGGGCTATAGAAAGTGGCAGCCCCAACCTTTCCGAGGGTCTGTGCAGCAGCCTTGCCTTCTCCAAACTCTGGGGTGAGGGTTGCAAGGCGGTCTCATTGAGGGGCCACCTTTTTCTTGGCTCCACCTTCTCCAAACATTGGGGCAGCACCTCGGCTCTCTGCCATCTCCAGGACACATGTTCAACCCCCTCAGAACAATGGAGTGGCACCCAGGCTCCCCTGGTTTATGCACTTCACCCTCTCCAAAGCCTGAGGTGGAAAAATTCTTCTTGAGGGCAGAGTGACTGTGGCTCAGCAGGCAGAATTCTCCCTGCCATGCCAGAGACCCGGGTTTGATTCTTGGTGCCTGCCTATGCAAAAAAAAAAAAAAAAAATTCTTCCTGAGCAATTGAGGTGGAAGGCCTACCTTCTGCCTTTGGGGCAAACTTACCCTCTCCAAGTACATGAGTGGGTCTACTCTACTGGCCTGAGGTTTCTTGGCTTCAAACCTTAGCTTCCATGGCTCTGCCTCTGAAGTAATTTTTCCTTCAATTTGTCCCTTTTCTGTACTTTTTAGTCCAGACTGGCAGTGGTTCCATTTATATAGATCCCACAACACTCTTGTTGGTTTTCTATGTCATGTACAGGGATCATACCATCAGACAATTGGACTTTCCACAAATCCTTCCAGGATAGCTCCATCTCCAGTCCTGGATTTTTCTGAAATGGCTGACTGGTTCCATGCATTAAATCCTCATGTGGGACATTATTCTCTGGGGTCTCCATTTCTGGAAGCCCAGAATTTTCAAGATCATTAATTTCTGGTTTCTTTGTATCCAAGAGTTCAGTTCTCAGCTTATCTCTTTCTGTCACGTTATACTATAAGCTGTAAGGAGAAGCCAGGCTGCATTTTCCTCATTTAATTTAGAAATTTCTCAACCAAGTACCATGGCTCCTTACTTTTAAATTCTAACTTCCATGGAAAGTCAGGACACAATATGGCTAAATTCTCTGCCACTTTAAAGCAGGATTGCCTTCCTTCCAGTTTGCAATACCATATGCATCATTTCTGTCTAAGGCCTTATCAGAGTATCCTTAGAATCCATTTTTCTACTAACAGCCTCTTTAAAGCATGCTAGGGCTTCTCTATCAAGCGTCTCACAATTACTCCAGAATCTTCCCTTTATCCATTTAAAAAGCCATTCCAACATGTTTGGTATTTGCAAACTGCAGCACCTGACTTCTCTGGTACCAAAATCTGTTTTGGTTTGCTAAATCTGATGGAATGCAATATACCAGAAATGGAACAGCTTTTAAAAAGAGAATTTATTAAGTTGCAAATTTACTGTTCTAAGGACATAACAATGTCCAAACTAAGGCATACAGAGAAAGATACCTTGACTCAGAGTGCGCCAATGACATTTGGGGTTTCTCTGTCAGCTGGGAAGGCACATGATATTTCTGTTAGTTTTCTCTTCTGGCTTCTCACTTCAAAATGGCTTCCCCAAGGGCATCTCCAAAGGACTCTTGTCTGTGTCAGCTATTTCTGCTCTGAAACTTTTTTCCAAAATTCTTTCAGTAGGCAAATTAAGATGCACCTTGAATGGACAGAGATACATGTCCATGGAAACCACCTAATAAAAAGGTCCCATCCACAATTGGGTGGGTCACATCTCCATGGAAACAACTTAATCAAAAAGATCTTACCCTAACCAATATTAATTCAGGTTTAAAGAATATGGCTTTCTTGGGATACACAACAGCTTCAAACCAGCACAGGAGGTATTGACATCATAACAATATTTAGTCTTTCAATCCATGAACATGGAATGTCCTTTCATTTATTTAGGTCTTCTTTGACTTTTTTTGGCAATGTTTTGTAGTTTTCTCTGTACAATTTCTATACATACTTTGGTTAGATTTATTCCTAGGTATTTGATTCTTTTAGTTCCTATTGTGAGTGGAAGTTTTTTGTTGTTGATTTCTTTTTTGATTGTTAATTGCTTCTGTGTAGAAACACTGTTTTTTGGGGTGTTGATCTTGTACCATGCCATGTTGCTTAATAATTTTTCAGGATTTTCTATATATAGGATCTGCTCATAGGCAAAAATTTTCTTCTTCCTTTCCTATTTGGATACCTTTTATCTCTTTATCTTGCCTAATTTCTCTGCCAAGAAATTCCAGTACAATGTTGAATAACAGTGGGCATCCTGGTCTTGTTTCTGATCTCAGAGGGAAAGCTTTCAGTCTTTCACCACTGAACCACTTTGGGCTTTTCATATATGTCCCTTATCCTGTGAAGGAAGTTTTCTTCTATTTTTAGTTGTGGGAGTTAGATTCAGTTGTCAACTTGGCCAGGTGAAGGTACCTAGTTCTGTTGCTGTGGACATGAGCCAATGGTACGTGAACCTCATCTGTTGCTCATTACATCTGCAGTTGGCTAAGAGGTGTGTCTGCTGTAATGAGTGATGTTTGATTTAATTGGCTGGTGCTTAAATGAGAGAGCTCAATGTAGCACAGCCCAAGCAGCTCAGCATATCTCATCTCAGCACTCGCAGCTCAGCTCAGGCCTTTGGAAATCTCCAGAAAGAAATCACCCTGGGGAAAGTTGTTGGAACCCAGAGGCCTGGAGAGAAGGCCAGCAGAGATCACCCTGTGCCTTCCCATGTAAGAAAGAACCTCAGTAGCTGCCTTTCCTCTGAAGAACTAATGAAATAAATCCCCTTTTATTAAAAGCCAGTTTATCTCTGGTGTGTTGCATTCCGGCAGCCAACAAATTAGAACACTAGTGTTCTAAGAGTTTTCATCAAGAAAGTGTGCTGGATTTGTCAATGCCATTTCTGCATCAATTGAGATGATCATGCAGTTTTTTTCCCTTCATTCTACAATGTGGTGTTTTACATTAATTGATTTTTTTTTTCTCTTAAACCAAACTGGCATACCAGGGATAAATCCCATTTGATCATGTTGGATTTGGTTAGCTAGTATTTTGTTGAGGACGTCTGCATCTATATTCATAAGAGATATTGTTCTATGGTTTTCTTTTCTTCTGGTATCTTCACACCCAGCTTTGATATGAGGGTGATGTTGACCTTGTGGAATGAGTTAGGGAGTGTTCTCTCCTCTTCAGGGAACAGAATGGGAGTTCTGTTGGAATATTTGGTAGTATTTCCAATATATATTTTTTTTACATGGGCAGGCACCAGGAATTGAACCCGGGTCCTCTGGCATGGCAGGTGAGCATTCTTGCCTGCTGAGCCACCGTGGCCCGCCCTATTTCCAATATTTTGATTACTGATTCGATCTCTTTATTAGTAATTTGTTGAGATTTTCTATTTCTTCTTGAGTCACTGTCAGGTAGTTTTTGTGTTTCTAAGAATTTGTCCATTTCATCCAGGTTATTTAATTTATTGGCATATAGCTGTTCATAGGATACTTTTATAGTCCTTTTATTTCAGTGGGGTCAGTAATAATGTCATCTGTTTCATTTCTGATTTTTGTTATTTCTATCCACTCTTTTTGTCTTTGTCAGTCTTGCTAAAGGTTTGCCAATTATATTGATCTTTTCAAAGAACCAATTTTTGGTTTTGTTGATTCTATTTTTTTTTTTAATATTTCATTTATCTTTGCTCTGACCTTGTTATTTTCTTCTTTTTGCTTGCTTTGGTGTAGTTTTTCTTTTTCTAGTACTTGTAGTTTTGAGGTTAGGACTCTGATTTGAAGTCTTTTTTCTTTATTAATGTAAGCATTTAGAACTATAAATTTTCCTCTCTGCACTGCCTTTGCTGCATCCCATAAGTTTTAGTATGTTGTATTTGCATTTGCATTTATCTCAAGACATTTCCTAATTTCACTTCTCATTTCCTCCTTAACCCTTGGTGGTTTAAGAGTATGTCGTTTAATTTCCACATATTTGTGAATTTCACATTTCTCCCTCTGTTTTTTAATTTTAGCTTCATTCTGTTGTGGTTGGGGAATATACATAGTATGATTTCAGTATTTTTTAATTTATTGAGAGTTGTTTTGTGGCCCAATATATGATCTATCCTGGGGAATGATCCATGTGTAATTGAGAAGAATGCTTATTTTGTTTTCACTGGTTGCAGTGTTCTATATATGTCTGTTGGGTCTAGTTGGTTTAGTGTATCATTGAAGTACTGTGTTTCCTTATTGATCTTCCAATTAAGAGTGGTATGTTAAAGTCTCTGACTATTAATATAAGAACATCAGTTTCTCTTTCCAAATCTATCAGTATTTACTTCATATATCTTGTGGCTCTGCTGTTAGGTACTTATATATTTATATTTGTTACATCTTTTTGTTGAATTGTCCCCTTTATAAGTATTTCATGATCAATTTTGTCCCCATAATTGTTTTTTACTTAACATCTATTTTATCCAATATCAATATAGCCACTCAGCTCTCTCTTGATTACTACTTTTATGATATATTTTTTCCCATTCTTTCACCATCTATCTACTTGTATCTTTGACTTTAAGTTTAGTCTCTGGCAGAGAGCATTTGGTTGGTCATGCTTTTTTAAAAATCTGTTCTGCCAATCTCTGCTTTTTGACTGGAACATTTAATCCATTTACATTTAAGGTCATGACTGATAATACAGGACGATTCTGCCATTTTGCTATTAAGCCTTTGTAAGTCTTTTACCTTTCTCCCCCTCACTTCCATTAAAGCCTATTTTTATGTCTATTTGTTTTTTCATGTTGTACCATATTGAGTTCTTCCTCACTTTTTTTCTGGATATATTTTTTTCATCTGTCTTCCCTGTGGTAACCATGGGGTTAAAATTTAACATCCTAAATATATGACAGTCATATTTGGTTTGATACCAACTGAATGTCAATAACATGTACATATGCTTTTCTTGTACTCATCTTCCATTTTTTGTTACTACTTATTTCGTTGTACATTGAATGTCCAGACACCTATATTTGTCATTACTTTTTATGCATTTGCATTTAACACCTGTATGATGTAAGAAGTGGGGTTACATACCAAACAATACGATGCAATAATACTTGCATTCATTATTATCATGTGGTTACCTTTATAGCAGATCTTGATTTCCTTATGCTGCTTTGAACCACTATCTAGTATCCTTTCCTTTCAATCTGAAGGGCTTCCTTTAGCATTGCTTGTAGGACTGATCAAGTGGTAATGAACCCCCTCAGCTTCTGTTTATCTGAGAATGTCTTAATCTCTCCCTCATTTTGGAAAGAGGCCAAATAAAATTCTTGGTTAGCAGTTGTTTTCCTTCAGTACTTTAAATATTTCAACCCACTGCCTTCTTGCCTCTTTGGTTCCTAATGAAAAATAAGCACTTAGTCTAATTTGGACTCCCTTGTATATATCATGTTGATTTTCTCTTGCAGCTTTCAGAACTCCCTCATCTTTTACCTGTGGCCATGTAATTAATATAGGACATGGTATATTTTTCTTCATGTTTACCTTGCTTTATGTTCGCTGAGCTTCTAGGATATGCATATTCACATCCTCTGTTATGTTTGGAAAGTTCTCTGCCGTTATTTCTTGACTAATCCTTCTACCTCATTCTCTCTTTCCTCTTTTTCATGGATTCCCATAATGTGTATATTGGTATGCTTCATGGTGCTTCCTAGCTGTCTCTGGAATTTTTACTTTAATATTTTGTTTTCTTTCTGTTCCTCAGCCTGACTCATTTCAAGTGTTTTGTCTTCAAGTTCACTGATTGAATCTGCTCCTGAAACTCTACTAGGTGTTCTTCATTTCAGTTATTGTGGTCTTCAACTTCAGTAGTTTTGTTTGGTTTCTTAATATAATTTCTCTCTCTTTTCTTAGACCCTCATATTGCTCATTCATTGTTTTCCTGATATCACTTGCTTCTTTCTCTGCATTTTCATTAATCTCCTTGAGCATTTTAAAGATCATGTTCCAAAGGTTTTGTTTGGTATGTCCACATTCTTCTCTCTTTTGATGGTGTTTTCTCCATCTTTATTCTCTTCCTTTGGATGAGTCATCATTTACTGTTTCTTAGTTTGTCTTGTACTCTTTTGAACCAGTACATTTTAATATTTAAAATATTAATTCTGTGTTGTATTTGTTTTGATATCTTTCTTGGTTTTGTAACCAGCTGGTCATGACAGAGATTTTCTTGAGTTTCACCCTCCTATCAGGAAGATCTACCCAAGGTAAATACAGTGTGGAATGTTTTCACTGTCTTTCTAGACTTCTATCTTATCCTGGGCTTTTGCTTATTGTTTTGGAGTTCCCCTGTTTACAGGAGTTTTGTTGTTCCTTCTGCTTTCCAAGAGTCAGATTTCACTCTCCCAGGTATTTGAAGGCAGTAGGCCTTTGTCCCAGCCTATAGTTTTTTACATTCATTTTGTTTTCTCTCACTGCTTTTTCCTGAAGCACAAATTCTAGGGGAAGGTCACCCTGTAGAGCACTTTCCCGAGTCTGTGTTCCCCAGCCAATAAACTGGCTCCCAAGTGCCTTGGGGAGTGGATCAGGAAGGGTGTCAAATTTTTCTCCAATGGCTCCCTAATGCTGAGCTTTCCTGCCCTGCCCAGCAAATGTAGCTCTTCAGCTAATTGTTCTCCACAGACCTGATGAAGCCCTGTGCCTTTAAATCTCCACTGTCTCCACCTCTCTCTGGGGAGATTTGAAAAATGGTTTCCACTGCTTTTGTTCAGGGTGTGTTGAAACAGCAGCAGCTCTCTGTGCCAACCCTCAATGATCTGAATTGGCTAATCAAAAGCCATGATCAGTGATTGGGCATGCCCACTCCTGTTCTTGGGGAAGAAGATTTTTATGTCCCTTTCTGTCACCAGAAGCTAGTCAGGGGTGCACCCTGTGGTAACCTGTTGTGAGGGTGTGGGATGAGTACCAGTAGTGACACACAGAGAGGGCAATTTACAGTTCTTTACCATAATATAGCAGTCTCTTCTTCCAGCTCTTCCCTGGATGTTGTACACTGTTCTTTTGCCTCTAAGGTTTCAAAATAGTTTCAGACAGTTCTTGTCTCTTTAATAGTTGTTTTGGTAGAAGAACTGTGTCCTGGTGCTTCCTACTGGGCCATCTGCCCCAGAAATCCTCAATAAAGTTTTTTAAATGTTAAATGAAAGGAAATGATCACTTCCATTGTTAGAAAATGGCCCATCTTCCTAGGTTAAGGTAACATTTGTAATAAGCTTCTGTGTAGCACAGTTGTTGCACTGGCCATTTATTTGCCCAGCTTTATGAAGTCTAATGAAGTTTCATGTGGAGAAGACTTGGGAATAATTAGCTCGCCTTTATAGATTTTGATGGCCTCTAAGAATGTGATATAGTTTAAGAAAAAGCTTGCATTAATTAAAAACTTTTTTATTGTGAAATAGAACATACATGCAAAGAAAAGAAAGAAAAAGCAATAATTTTCAAAGTGTGCTGCAACAAGATGTTACAAAATAGATTTCGGAATTTGTTACTGGTTATCATTCCACCATTTCAGATTTTTCCTTCTAGCTGCTCCAAAACACTGATGCTAGAAGAAATATCAATATAGTGATTCAGCAGTCATACTTGTTTGTTAAATCCTATTTTCTCTGTTATAATTCCTCCTTCTCCTTTGATCCTTCTCTCAATCTATAGGGATCTTTATGCAATGCCCATTCTGACTTTTTCATGTTGAGAATGGGTGTCGACACAAAAGGATAGGGGGATGTAATCAATCAATAATCTTCGACAGGCTGGTCCCTCTGGGTTTCAGGATTTATCTGGCCTGAAATCATAAGGAAACCAAACTTAGTGCATGAAGCTTTTATAGAGTCTCTGTTTGAGTCCTAGGTGTTCTTAAGAGTTAACAGGAGTGATGTTGGTTGGGCTTTAACAAACCATGGCTATTAGTACTATCTAACTGAAGCTTGCATAAGAGTAGCCTCCAAAATAGCCTCTTGACTCCATTTGATCTCTCACAGCCACTGATGCCTGATTTAATTGCACTTCTGGGATGGTTAGATTCTGGTGTCAACTTGGCCAAGTGATGATGCCTGGTTGTCTGGTGAGGGAAGCACTGGCCTGACCATTGCTGCAAGGATATTTCATAGCAGGATGATAAGCTGGAAGACTGGTGTATTAAATCATCAGTCAGGTGATTGTATCTGTGGCTGATTACATCTCCAATCAACTATAGTGCATCTCCCACAAATGACATAATCCAATCAGTTAAATACTTTTAAGGAAAAAGAGAGACTTTTTCACTGCTTCCTCAGCCAGCAGGCCTCTCCTGTGGAGATTGTCCTGACACTTCATTGGAGCTGCCAGCTACACAGCCTTCCCTACAGATTTTGGACTTTTCCATTCCCAGAGTTAAATGAAACACCTTTATAAATCTCATATTTATAGATATCTTCAATTGGTTCTGTTTCTCTAGAGAACCCAGACTAATACAGCTTGCTACAGGGAGTGATTCTTGAGAAACAGAATCTTAAAAATGGGTTTTACAATTGGTTTTCTACTCTGATTAGACTCAGACGCACTAATGACAATGTTCCAATAATCAAGATGGCACTGACAGCCCATCGGGTGAGTTGGCAAGAGGGATATGTAAAATATCACCATTACATTCTGCTAATTGTATGGTTATATGAGGCAAGGTTCTAGGTGAGAGTGTTTTTGACACCTTTGCCGAGTTTTGTGGAATTAAGAGGTATAATGATGTTGGGCAGTTGTTGCTAGATATGCTAGATACAGAGATGAGGGAAAGAGATGAGCTGAAGGCTTCAAATTTGCACCTTAAGCACCATAAGAATGATGTAAAAGTTTCCATGTTTGCCTGGAAGAAAATCTTATTTCCTGTAATCATAGACTTGAGATCTCTGAAAACCAGCACAGAACCTTATTGTGTGAGTAGCAGATTTACAACATAAACTAAAATCTCAACCTTGTAGGCTGTCTGCTGTTAAAGTAAGAGCTTTGATTGGAAAAGAATAGGATCCTGAAACATGGTGTTGTTGTTTGTAAGCTGCTGGAATGTGATATATCAGAAATGGAACAGCTTTTAAAAAGGTGAATTTATTAAGTTGCAAATTTACAGTTCTAAGGCTGTGAAAATGTCCAAATTAAGGCAAGGCTATGAAAATGTCTGTCATGGTCAGGTTCATGTGTCAATGAGGCCAGGTGGTGGTACCTGTTTGTCTGGTTGGGCAAGTGCTGGCCTGTCTGTTGCTATGAGGACATTTAATTCATAGAATTAAATCATGATCATGTTGGCTGTATCCACAGCTGATTCCATTTATAATCAGCCAAGGGGAGTGTCTTCTTTAATGAGTGATGCTTAATCTAATCACTGGAAGCCTTTTAAGGAGGATTCGGAAGAGACAGGTTCTCTTCCTGCTTCAACTGGTGAGCCTCTCCTGTGGAGTTTGTCCAGACCCTCCATGGAGTCATCAGCTTCACAACTTTCCCTACAGATTTCTTCCCTACAGACTCTATGTTCCCATGGTTACATGAGACACTTTTATAAATTTTATATTTAGGGATATTTCCTGTTGATTCTGTTTCTCTAGAGAACCCTAACTAATGCAATGTCCAAATTAACGCATCCAAGGAAAGATACCTTGGTTCAAGAAGGCCGATGATGTTCAGGGTTTTTCTCTCAGCTGGAAAGGCACATGGTGACATCTGCTAGCTTTCTCTCCAGGAATCTTAAACTGCTCCCCTGGGGCTCTGTTCATTTCGTTGGCTCTGTCAGTGCTGGTGGTTCTAAAGTTTTATAAAAACTCAGTTTTTTTTTCTCTTTTCAAAAATTTTTTTATTAATTAAAAAAAATTACAAGAAACACAAACATTCCCAACACATACACTCAGCACTTCACAATATCATCACATAGTTGCATATTCATCATCATGATCATTTCCCAGAACACTAGCATCAATACAGAAAAAGAAATAAAAAGACAAC
The DNA here is from genome assembly GCA_004026745.1 of Myrmecophaga tridactyla. NCBI lineage: Eukaryota > Metazoa > Chordata > Mammalia > Pilosa > Myrmecophagidae > Myrmecophaga > Myrmecophaga tridactyla. The sequence goes on along the minus strand of PVIY010028744.1, from coordinate 14,196 downwards.
AGAAAAATACAACAAACAGAAAAAAAAAGAATTTTATAGGCAAAACTCAGTTTTTTAAAAATAGTTTTTATAAAGGGATCCAGAGTCTTACAGAGAGTGGAATGTTAGAGTGTATTATCACAGAAGACCTGCTCACACACACTAGGAACACCTAGAGGACACATATTTCACTAAAGCTTTGAGAAATAAATTCATGAGACTAGATTCATCATTCCTGAAGAGCTTGGTAGTCACCCTTCTCTGTAGGTCAGCTATTAATGGGGGAACTGCTGACACTGAGCTGCAAACTTTAAACACAATGATCAGAATCTGAGTTGGCAGAAGCCATGTGGTGATAGTTAATCACCATAGACAAGGTGGGCATGGCTACAATAATTGACAGCAAACTCAAAGCAGCCATCAAAATAAACTGACTCACAGAGATTTGTGGCATTGCTAGTATATCATGGGGTTCCTAGAAATAAAATAGATGGGCAGTCTACTAAATTCTTGTTTGAGCTGAATAAACAGAAGAATTCTAGGTTAAGTGGACAGAATTCTGACTTGAATTACAAAAACAGAGAGTCATGGCCTCTTAATCAATTCCCAGACAGTTTATGGACCCAGACCCCCTTGAATGAGAGGAGGGCTGGGTATCCATGGGGAAGGGCCCTTTTACACTGTCCCAAATTTACACTGGTAACCTTACTCTCAGCCGTCCCCATGGAGACCTACACCCTTTTACCAGGGTGATTGTGCATTGGGGAAAAGGAAATGATCAGATATTTCGAGGATTATTAGACACTGGCTCAGAAGTGACACTAATTCCAGGAGACACAAAATGTCAGTCTGGGTTATTGAGGTGTGGAATTTAGTTCATCCTCCAGAGCAGCTAGTAAATAGCCAGGAACAGTACAGAACAACTTCAGGGGCCACATTAGTAACCAGACACACAGCGTACCCCAGTCTGGACAAGCTGGACTGGCTGCGATCCCACCCAGAACTGTGAGTGCCCCAAGCCATTGTGGCCAGCACCCCTCCCCACCCCAGGCTGCTTCCCAGAGGGGAAAAAGAAAGAAACTTTACTAACAGCAAGGGCTGAGCTCAACCAAGCTCCAATTGTGGAATTAATTAACAAATTCTGACTACTAAAAATAGACTCCCCAGCTCAGCTGAACCTGGAGTAAAGGCTGAGGTTGCTGTTTTTGCCCTGGCACAGAGGGGGCAGAGCTGACAGAAAAAAACAAACAAACAAACAAACAGGTTTCTTTGCATTGGACAACACAAAATACTTGAAATGGTTGGGACACTGAAGAAAAGGAGGGGGCACATAGAACCTGGAGATACATAGAGCAATGTACCAACTTAAGCTCTTGGTTGGCAAACCCAGGGACTAGGAGTCCTGCTCTGAAAAGGATTTTTTTTCTTTTCTTTTTTGTGGCTGTGTTTCTACAGCTTGATTGCTCTTTGAATACAACTGCAAGGCTTCTCAGTCTCCAACTGCCCCAGGCAAGGACGGAATCAAGCTTGTCTGAGAGCTTGCCTGGAGGCTATGCCTTCCTCAGGAGAGGGGAGGGGTCCAGCTCAAGAGGAACCCCTCCCTCAAGGAATTCAGACCCCAGGGTCTGGAAAACTGAAGCATTTAAAGCCAGCCTACAACCTCTCCTCTTTCACAACCATGCCCCAGCAGGAAGAGTCTGCTGAAGTTAAAGGTACTACATCACTTTATGCTAGTGAGATCTACAAGCACCACATACTGGGCAGGAGAGGAAAAACACAGAGTTTAGAGGCTTCATAGAAAAGTCTTTTGACCTGTTGGGTCTCATCCTCAGGGAAAACTGATGCAGGTGACTCTTCCCTCCTGAAAGGAGGCCAGTCTGATCTGGGAAAACCTGACTGGGGTCTATAATACTTAAGTAGACCCTCCTAAGTGGGGGGGGGGGGAAGGCATCATATGGGCAGGGCAAGAAACAAGAAAACAAAAACTGAAAAATTCTGATCTGTTAAACAAAACCTAAGCTAGAGATCTAGAATAAGTTGAACTGAATGTCAAAGAACAGATAGATAACAAAGTCATCCAGCAAGAAAATCCTAGGTAAAAAATGAAAACAATCTCCAGAATAAACTAATTAAGGAAATTAAATGCCTAGACACCAGCAAAAAATAACAAATCATACTAGGAATATTGAAGATATGGCCCAGTCAAAGGAACAAACCAACAATTCAAATGAGATACAGGAGTTGAAAGAATTAATTCAGGATGTTTGAACAGACGTGGAAAATCTCATCAAAAATCAAATCAATGAATTGAGGGAGGATATAAAGAAAGAAATGGATGGACAAAAATAAGAAATCGAAAGTCTGATAAGATAAATCACAGAACTGATGGAAGTGAAAGGCACAGTAGAAGAGATGGAAAAAAATGGAAATCTACACTGTTAGATTTCAAGAGGCAGAAGATAGGATTAGTCAACTGAAGGACTGGATATCTGAAATCAAACAAACAAAAGAAAATATAGGGAAAAGAATGGAAAAACATGAGCAGGGACTCGGGGAATTGAATGACAACATGAAGTGCACAAATATATTTGTTGTGGGTGTCCCAGAAGGAGAAGAGAAGGCAAAAGGAGGAGAAAAACTAATGGAGGAAATTATCACTGATAATTTCCCAACTCTTATGAAAGACTTAAAATTACAGATTCAAGAAGTGTAGCATACCCCAAACAGATGTACTCCAAGACACTAATCAGACTGTCAGATGTCAAAAAGCAAGAGAGAATTTTGAAAGCAGCAAGTGAAAAGTAATCCATCACACATAAGGGAAGCACAATAAGACTATGCATAGATCTCTCAGCAGAAACCATGGAGGCGAGAACACAGTGGTATGATATATTTAAGATAGTAAAAGAGAAAACTGCCAACCAGAATTCTGTATCCAGCTAAACTGAATTTCAAAAATGAGGGGAAATTAAAACATTTTCAGACAAAAAAATCACTGAGAGAATTTGTGACCAAGTGACTGGTTCTGCAAGAAATTCTAAAGGGAGCACTAGAGACAGATAGGAAAAGACAGCAGAGAGAGGTGGGAGAAGAGTGTAGAAATGAAGACTGTCAGTAAAGGTAAAAAGAAGAAAAATTAGATATGACATAAAATCCAAAAGGCAAAAAGGTAGAAGAAAGTACTGCCCTTACAGTAATAACATTAAATGTAAATGGATTAAACTCCCTAATCAAAAGACATAGACTGGCAGAATGGATTAAAAAACAGGACCCATCTCTATGCTGTGTACAGGAGATGCATTTTAGACCCAAGGATAAACATAGGTTGAAAGTGAAAGGTTGAGAAAAGATATTTCATGCAAACAACAATCAGAAAAGAACAGGAGTAGCTATACTAATATCCAACAAATTAGACTTCAAATGTAAAACAGTTAAAAGAAACAAAGAAGGACACTATGGATTAATAAAAGGAAAAATTCAACAAGAAGACATCACAATCATAAATATTTATGCATCGAGCCAGTGTGCCCCAAAATAAATGAGGCAAACACTTAAAAGAGAAATAGGTGCATCTACCATAATAGTTGGAGACTTCAATTCCCTGCTCTCATCAATGGACAGAACATCTAGACAGCGGATCAGTAAAGAAACAGAGAATTTGAATAATACAAAAAACGAATTAGACTGAACAGGCATTTATAGAACATTACACCCCACAACAGCAGGTTACACCTTTTTTCAAGTGCTCATGGATCATTCTCAAGGATAGACCATATACTGGGTCACAAAGCAAGTCTCAATAAATTTAAGAAGATTGAAATCATGCCAAACACTTTCTCAGATCATATAGGAATGAAGTTGGAAATCAATAATAGGCAGAGTGCCAGAAAAACTCACTAATATATGGAGGCTTAACAACACACTCTTAAACAACCAGTAGGTCAAGGAAGAAATTACAAGAGAAATCTGTACATATCTTGAGGCAAATGAAAATGAAAGCACAACATATGATAATGTATGGGATGCAGCAAAGGCAGTGCTAAGAGGGAAACTTTTTGCTCTAAATGCCAATATCAAAAAAGAAGAAAGAGCAAAAATCAAGGAATGAACTGTTCACTTGGAAGAACTAGAGAAAGATCAGCAAACAAACTGCAAAGGAAGCAAAAGGAAAGAAATAACGAAGATTAGAGAAGAAATAAATGAAATTGAGAACGTGAAAACAATTGAGAAAATCAACAAAAACAGAAGTGGTTCTATGAGAAAATCAATAAGATTGATGGACCTTTAGCAAGGTTGATAAAAAAGGAGAAGAGAGAGTATGCAAATAAATAAAATAAAAAATGGAAGAGGATACATAACCTCTGGCCCCACAGAAATAAAGGAGGTAATGAGAGGATAGTATGAAGAACTTTATGCTATTAAACAAAACAATGTAGATGTAATGGACAACTTCTTAGAAAGGCATGAACAAACAACACTGACTCGAGAAGAAACAGATGACCTCAACAAATCAATAACAAGTAAAGAAACTGAATTAGTCATTAAGAAGCTCCCCAAAAGGAAAAGTCCAGGACCAGGAAGCTTCACATGTGAATTCTACCAAACACTGAAGAAAGAATTAGTGCCAATCCTGCTTAAAATCTTCAAAAAAATTGAAGAGGAGGGAAGGCTACCTAACTCATTCTATGAAGCCAACATCACCTTCATACCAAAGCGAGACAAATATACTATAAGAAAAGAAAATTACAGACTAATCTCTCTAATAAATATAGATGCCTAAATTCTCAACAAAATTCTTGCAAATTGAATCTAGCAGCATATTAAAAGAATTATCCACCATGGTCAAGTAGGATTCATCCCAGGTATGCAAGGACGGTTCAACATAAGAAAATCAATTAATGTAATACACCATATCAACAAATCAAAGCAGAAAAACCACATGATCATCTCAATTGATGCAGAAAAGGCATTTGACAAAATTCAACATCCTTTCTTGTTGAAAACACTTCAAAAGATAGGAATAGAAGGGAACTTCCTCAACACGATAAAGGGAATATATGAAAAACCCACAGCTAATATCATCCTCAATGGGGAAAAACTGAAAACTTTCCCCCTAACATCAGGAACAAGACAAGGATGTCCACTGTCACCATTGTTATTCAACATTGTGTCAGAAGTTCTAGCCAGAGCAATTAGACAAGAAAAAGAATTACAAGGCATAAAAATTGGAAAGGAAGAAATAAAACTCTCACTGTTTGCAGACGATATGATACTATATGTCAAAAATCCAAAAAGAAAATCCACAATAAAACTACTAGAGCTAATAAATGAGTACAGCAAAGTGGCAGGTTACACGATCAACACTCAAAAATCTGTAGTGTTTCTATACACTTGTAATGAGCAATCTGAGGGGGAAATCACGAAAAAAATTCCATTTACAATTGCAACCAAAATAATAAAATATTTAGGAATAACTTTAACTAAAGATACAAAAGACCTATACAAAGGAAACTACATGAAATTGTTATAAGAAATCACAGAAGACCTAAATAAATGGAAGGGCACACTGTGTTCATGGATTGGAAGACTAAATATAGTTAAGATGTCAGTTCTACCTAAATTGATTTATAGATTCAATGCAACGCCAATTAAAATCTGAAAAGCATACTTTTCAGAAATAGAAAAACAAATAACCAAATTTATCTGGAAGAGCAGGGTGCCCTGAATTGCTAAAAATATGTTGAGAAAGAAACATCACTTTAAGTCATGTTATGAAGCTACAGTGGTCAAAACAGAAGGTACTGCCATAAAGATAGATATGCTGACCAATGGAATTGAATAGAGTGTTCAGATATAGACCTTCCATCTATGGACAATTGATCTTTGATAAGGCAGTCAAGTCAATTCACCTGGAACAGAACTGTCTCTTCAATAAATGGTTCCTGGAGAACTGGATATCCACATGCAAAAGAATGAAAGAGGATCCATATCTCACTCCCTATACAAAAAATAACTCAAAATGGATTAAAGACCTAAACATTAACTCTAAGACCATAAAGCTTTTAGAAGAAAATGTAGGGAAATATCTTATAAATCTTATAATAGGAGGTGGTTTCCTAGATCGTACAGCCAAAGCATGAGCACTGAAGAAAGAAATAAATAAATGGGAACGCCTCAAGATTAAACACTTTTGTGCATCAGAGAACTTTGTCAATAAAGTAAAAAGACAGCCTACACAATGGGAGACAATATTTGGAAATGATATATCAGATAAGGGTCTAGTTTCCAGACTATATAAAGAGATTGCTCAACTTAACAACAAAAAGACAGACAACCCAATTAAAAAATGGATAAAATACATGAACAGACACTTCCCAGAAGAGGAAATACAAATGGCTAAAAGACACATGAAAAAATGCTCAACTTTCCTGGCTATTAGGGAAATGCAAATAAAAGCCACAATGAAATATCCACACCCACCAGAATGGCCATTATCAATAAACCAGAAAACGACAAGTGAAGGAGAGGATGTGGAGAAAGAGGTACAGTTATCCATGGTTGGTGGGAATGTAAAATGGTACAACTGTTGTGGAAGACAGGTTGGCAGTTCCTCAGGAAGCTAATATAGAATTGCCATATGATCTGTTAATACCATTGCTAGGTGTCTATTGTTTGAGGGCATGGACACAAATGGACATTTGCACACCAATGTTTATAGAAGCATTATTTACAATTACCAAGAGATGGAAACAGCCCAAAAGTCCATCAACAGAAGAGTGGTTAAACAAGCTGTGGTATATACATATGATGGAATATTATCCATCTGTAAGGCAGAGTAAAGTCATAAACATATTACAACATGGATGGACCCTGACCACATTATGCTGAGTGAGATTAGCCAGAAACAAAAGGACAAATATTGTATGGCCTCACTGATATGAACTAATATTAATGAATGAACTTGGAGAATTTCAGTTAAGAATAGAGGCCATCAAGAGATAGAAATAGGGCAGATTTGGAGTAATTGGAGCTGAAGGGATGCACGTTGTGCAACAGGACTGATTGTAAAAATTCAGAAATGGATAGCACAATAGTATCTGGTTGTAGCACAATAATGTTAGTACACTGAATGAAGCTGAATGTGAATGATAGAGGGATTAGGGCTGGGGGCACAAATGAAACCAGAAGGAAAGATAGACAATAAAGGCTGAGATGGTATAATGTAGGAATGCCTAGAGTGTACAATGATAGTGATTAAATGTACAAATTAAAAAATGTTTTTACATGAGGAAGAACAAAGGAATGTCAATATTGCAGGGTGTTGAAAATAGGTGGTAATTCATATTTTAAAACTTTAAATTTGTGTGAGACTAAAGCAAAAAATGTTTATTTGGTACAAAATTTATATTTTGACTAGTGCATTTCTGGGATAAATCCCAGAGTGATTTGAACAGTGAATAAAAAAGTATTTGCAAAGTTCTCTTGGGGGAATGATGAGAAAGGGAGAAATTCAACTTCCCCATGTGGAGAATTCTTGATATTCTGCAAGTAGTGGGGACAACCAAATCAATAGGCTGAGCCCTCAATCTTGGGGTTTCTTCATATGGAACTTATCCCTGCAAAGGATAGACTAAGCCTACTTAAAATTAGACCCAAGAGTCACCCTTAGACAACCTCTTTTGTTGCTCAGAAGTGGCCTATCTCTCTCTCAACCAATACGGCAAGCAAACTAACTGTCTTCTCCCTCTGTATGTGGGACATGACTCCCAGGGGTGTAAGCCTCCTTGGCAATGTGGGACAGAAATTCTAGAATGAGCTGGGACTCAGCATCAAGTGATTGAGAAAGCCTTCTCAACCAAAAGTGGGAAGAGAGGAATGAGACAAAATAAAGTGTCAGTGGCTGAGAGATTTCAGAGTCAAGAGGTTATCCTGGAGATTATTCTTACACATTTTATAGATATCCCCTCTTAAGTTTAAGGTGTGTTAGAGAGGCTAGAGGGAAGTGCCAAAAACTGTACACCTACGTTCCAGCAGCCATGTTTTTTGAAGATGAATGTGCAATGATAGCTTTTTGCAATGTGACTATATGATTGTGAAAACCTTGTATCTAATGCTCCTTTATCTGTGATATTGACAGATGAGTAAAAAAATATGGATTAATAATAAATAAATAATAGGGGGAACAAATGTTAAAATAAATAGAGTAGATTGAAATACTAGTGAATAATGAAAGGGAGTGGTAAGGGGTATAGAAAAAAATGGGAACAAAAGTTAAAATCTATTGAGTAGATGGAGAGACCAGTGGTCAGGGAGAGGGAGAGTAAAGGGGTATGGTATGTGTGAGTTTTTTCTTTTTTCTTTTTATTTCTTTTTCTGGAGTGATGCAAATGTTCTAGAAAATGATCACGGTGATGAACATACTACTATGTGATTATATTGTGAGCCACTGATTGTACACCATACATGGAATGTTTGTATGTTAAGAATGTTCATGTTTGTACGTTGTTTTGGTTTGATAATACAAAATAATTTTTTTTAAAAGGAAAAAGAAATATGTCACTCTGGTCCACCAGTCATAGTAGAAGTCTTCTGAAGGTCAAGTGATCAATGGAGTTTTAGATCAGGTCCATCTCAGAATGGGTCCAGTGGGTCTGTGGATCCATTCTGTGATCATTTTCCCAGTTTCAGAATGAATAATTGGAATCGACATACTCAGCAGCAAGCAGAATTCCCACATTGGTTCTCTGACTCATGGAGTGAGTGCTATTATGGTAAGAAAAGCCAAGTGGAAGCCATTAGAACTGCCCCTACCTAGAAAATAGTGAATCAGAAGCAATGCTAGATTCCTGGAGGGATTGCAGAGATTAGTGCCACTCTTAAGGACTTGAAGGATTTAGGGGTGGTGATTCCCATTACATCCCCATTCAGTCTCCCATTTGGCCTTTGCAGAAAACAGATGAGTTTCAGGGAATGACAGTGGATTACTGTAAATTTAACCAAGTGGTGACTCCAATTGCACCTACTATTCCAGATGTGGTATCATTGCCTGAGTATATCAACACATTGCCTGGTACCTAGCATGCAGCTATTGATCTGGCAAATGCTTTTTTCTGAATAGCTGATAGAAGGACCACAAGAAACAGTTTACATTCAGTTGGCAAAGCCAGCAGTATACCTTCACTGGCCTTGCTCAAGGGTATATCAACTCCCCAGCCCTATGTGACAATCTTGGCCACAGGAAAGTTGATCATTTCTCCCTCTCACAAGACATCACATTGGTCCATTATATTCATGATATCATGTTGATTGGACCTAGTGAGCAAGAAGTAGCTTATTGGTAAGATATTTGCATGTCAGGGGATGGGAGATAAATCCAACAAAAATATAGGGGCCTTCCTATATTTCTAGGTGTCCAGTGGTTTGGGGCATGTCGAGATATCCCTTCTAAGGTGAATGATAAAACTGTTGCGCCTGGACACTCCTATGGCCAAAAGAGAGGCACAATGCTTAGTTGGCCTCTTTGGATTTTGGAGACAACATATTCCTCATTTGGGTGTGCTACTCCATCCCATTTATAGAGTGACCAGAAAAGCTGCCTATTTTGAGTGGGGACTAGAACAAGGGTAAGCATTGCAACATGTCCAGGCTGCTGTACAAGCTGTTCTGGCCCTTGGGCAATATGATCCAGCAGATCCAGTGGTGCTGGAAGTGTCAGTGGCAAATAGGGATGCTTTCTGAACCCTTTGGTAGGCCTCTATAGGAGAATCACAATGCAGGCCCTAAGGATTTCGGAGTAAAGCCCTACCATCTGCTGCAGATAACTACTTTTCTTTTAAGAAGCAGGTTTTAGCCTGCTATTGGGCCTTAGTAGAGACTGAATGTTTAACCTTGGGCCACCAAGTTACCATGAGACTTGAGTTGCTTATCATGAGCTGTGTGTTGTCTTACCTATCAAGCCATAAAGTGGGGCATGCGCAGCAACACTCCATCATAAAATGGAAATGGCATATAAGGGATAGGGCTCAAGCAGGTCCTGAAGGCACAAGTAAGTTATATGAAGGAGTGCCCAAATGCCCATGACCCCACTCCTGTCATATTACCTTCTCTTTTCCAGACCAGAGCTATGGTCTTTTGGGGAGTTCCTTATAGTCAATTGACTGAGGAAGAGAAAATCCAGGCCTGGTTTATAGATGGTTCTGCATGATATGCAGGGACCATCCAGAAGTGGACAGCTGCAGCACTACAACCCACCTCGGGATGTCTTTAAAGACCAATGGTGAAGGGAAATCCTCCCAGTGGGTGGAACTATGAGCAGTGCACTTGGTTTTCATTTTGCTTGGAAAGAGAACTGGCCAGAGGTGTGTTTGTATCTGATTTATGGGCTGTTGCTAATGGGTTGGTTGCATGGTCAGGGACTTGGAAGGAGCATGATTGGAAAATTGGTGACAAAGAGGTCTGAGGAAGAGGTATGTGGATAGACCTTTCTGAGTGGGCACAGAACTTGAAGATATTTGTGTCCCATGTCGAATGGTCACCAGAGGGTGACTTCGCAGAGAAAGGCTTTAGCAGGTGGATATTTGATCCATCCAGTGGATACAAATCATCCTCTTTCCTCAGCCATTCCGGCCATTGCCCAATAGCCTCATGAACAAAGTGGGCATGGTGGTTGGGATGGAGGTTATACATGGGCTCAGCAACATGGACTTCCACTCACCAACGCTGACCTGGCTACAGCCATTGTTGAGTGCCCCATCTGCCAGCAGCAGAGACCAACACTCAATCCCAGATATGGCACCATACCCCAAGTTGATCAGCCTGCTATACCTATGGCAGGTTGATTACATTGAACTACTTCCATCATGAAAGGGGCAGTGATTTGTTCTAACCGGAATAGACAAATACAACATGCTTTGGTCATAGGACGGGCCAGATGCAGGAAATTATCCTTTACCTTAGAAGGGATATCTTGACTTGCCCCACACCACTGGACACTTAGAAACTTCATTGAGGTGGAAGGCCCCTGTATTTTTGTTGGATTTATCTCCCATCCTCTGACACACAAATGCCTTACCAATAAGTTTAGAGTAGTTGCTACTTCTTGCTTACCAGGTCCAATCAACATGATATCACTATAATGGAGCAGTGTGATGTCTTGTGGGAGGGAGAAACGATCAAAGTCCCTGCAGGTAAAAGTATGACATAGGGCTGGAGAGTTGATATATTCCTGAGGCAGGACAGTGAAAGTATATTGCTGACCTTGCCAGCTGAAAGCAAACTGTTTCTTGTGGTCCTTACTAACAGCTACTGAGAAAAAATCATTTGCCAGATCAATAGCTGCATACCAGGTACCAAAGGATGTACTGATTTGCTTAAGTAATGACATCACATCTGGAATAGCAGCTGCCATTGGAGTTACCACCTGGTTGAGTTTATGATAATCCACTGTCATCCTCCAAGACACATCTGTTTTCTGAACAGGCCAAATAGGAGAGTTGAATGGGTATGTGGGGGGACTCAACACCCCTGCATCCTTCAAGTCCTTAAGAGTGCCACTAAACTCTCTAATCCCTTCAGGAATTTGGTATTGCTTCTGATTTACTATTTTGCTAGGTAGCAGCAGTTTTAGTGACTTCCACTTGGCATTTCCTACCATAATAGCCATCACTCCACATGTTGGAATTCTGCCAGTTGCTGAGTATGTCAATTCCAATTATGCATTCTGGAACTGGGGAAATAACTAGGAATGGGCCTGGGGGCCCACTGGACCCCCTGTGAGATGGACCTGAGCTAAAACTTCATTGATCATCTGACCTCCATAAGCCCCCACTCTGACTGGTGGACCAGAGTGACATTTTGGATCCCTGGAATTAATGTCACTTCTGAACCAGTATCTAAAAATCCCTGAAATATCTGATCGTTTCCCTTTCCCCAGTGCACAGTTACCCTGGTAAAAGGCCCTTGGTCTCCTTGGGGAAGGCTACGAGGAAGATTAACAGTATAAATTTGTGGCAGTGTAACAGAGTCCTCCCCCAAAGGAACTTGGCCTTCGCCTCATTCAAGGGGCTTAGGGTCTGTAAACTGTCTCAAGTCTGGAAATTGATTAAGGGGTCGTGACTCTCTGTTTTTGTAATTCAAGTTAGACTTCTGTTCACTTGACCTAGAACTCTTTTGCTTATACAGTTCAAATAAGAATTTAGTAGACTGTCCATCTGTTTTACTTCTAGGTACTCCATGATTTCCTAGCCAATGCCACAAGTCTCTGAAAGTCAGATTATTCTGACTCCTGCTTTGAGTCTGCTGTCCATTATGACAGCCATGTCCAACTTGTCTTTGGCAATTAAGTGCTGCCACCTGGCTTCTGTCAAATCAGGATCCGGTCATCCCCATTGTGTTTAAGGATTCCAGCTCAGTGACTGCAGTTCCCACAGTAATATCTGACCTACAGAGAAGGGCAACTACAGAGCTCTTCAGGGATGATGGAGCTAGTCTCACATTTATTTCTCACAGTTCTGGTAAAAGGTGCATCCTCTGGACATTCCTCTTGTGTATGAGCAGGCTTTCCATGACACATCCCCTCTAACGTTCCAGTCTCTCTAAGCCACTGAATCCCCTCATCTACATTATACCTGGGCAGTGCTGGCATTTCAACCTCAAGTAATCTTGGCCACCTTTTGATCCATGTTTCAGCCAACCATCCAAACAAACTGTCAATACATTTTCTAACCCCTCAAACTATAACATTGAATGCAGATCTGCTTAGAGGGTCCATATCAATAAATTCAGCCTGATCCAGCTTTGTATTCCTCCCACCATTATCCCACACCCTTAAAATCCATTGCCACACATATACCTCTGATTTCCGTCAATATAAATTGGAAAACTCACGCAGTTCTTTTGCAATATAACATACCTCCTCATGGGTGACACTTTGTACCTCACCTTTTGGGGCCTGTTGGAACTTTAGATTAGTTATAGGTCAGAGAAATGAGGGGTGGTGTGGGTGGGTCATGAAAAGAATTAGAAGTATCTTCCAAGCCAATTGCTTCAGGTCATTCATTTACAGTTTCATCAAGTGAAACAAGATAGGGATAATCCTTCAAGTGGTGGTAGGGTGGCCAACTCCTCAGGGCAGGCTGGAGGTGGGGCGGCTATGTCCTGAGGGCAGACTATTATAGGGTTATCTAGAGAAGACTCAGCATGACCTAGGGTTTCAATCTCTCCACAGTCATCATTATCAATCCATATGTTGACATCCCATTTTTCAGGGTCCCACTACTTTCCAATCCATGCCCTCGCTTTTATGGCAGACACCATGCAAGACTGAGATTTCAGTTTATGATGTAAAGTCACAACTTTAACAATAAGATTCTGAGTCTGATTTTCAGAGATTTCAAGTCTGTGGCTACAGGAAATAAGATTTTCCTTCAGGGCACTCATAGAATCGTTTACATCTGTTATAGGGTGTGGCGCTAAGCCTCTCATTTGAAGCCTTCAGCTCATCCCTTTACCTTATTAATATATACAGTATATCTAACAACAACCAGCCAACATCTCAAACCTCTTATTTCCACAAAACTCCATAAGGGTGTCAAAAATATTATCCTCCAGAGTCTGGCTTCATATAAGTTAAGCATTAGAAGAATCCAGTGGTGATATTTTGACTATCTTTTTTGCCAGCTCACCCCATGGATTGGCAGTGTCATTCTGATTACAGGAAACAGAGTCCTTAGTTTCTTTGAGTCCAGTCAAACCTATTTTTAAGATTCTGTTTCTCAAGAACTACTCCTGGTGCCAAGCTGTATTAGCTAGGGTTCTCTAGAGAAACAGAATCAGCAGGAGAGATATGTAGGTATAAAATTTATAAAAGTGTCTCATGTAACCATGGGAATGTAGAGTCCAAGGTCTGTAGGGCAGGCTGCAAACTGGTAACCAAAGGTTCTTAACAAACTCTCAGAAAAGGGTAGCTGTGCAACCATGGGAATGTAAGGGTCCAAGGTCTGTAGGGCAGGCTGCAAGCTGGTAACTCAGATGAAGTTCCTAGACAAACTCTCAGGAGAGGCTGGCTGGATAACCATGGGAATGGAAGAGTCCAAAATCCACAGGGCAAGCTGGGGACTACATGAAGGTTCTGAATGAACTCCATAGGAGAGGCTCACTGGCTGAAGCAGGAAGAGTGACTGTCTCTTCTGGGTCCTCCTTAAAAGCCTTCCAGTGATT
>PVIY010028743.1:0-32754 GCA_004026745.1 Myrmecophaga tridactyla | reverse complement strand
TCATGACCTAATCCTATGAAATGTCCTCATTGCAACAGACAGACCAGCGCTTGCCCAATCAGATAAACAGGTACCACAACTTGGCCAAGTTGACACGTGTCCCTAACCATGACACATGTCTAAAAGGGCAGAAATGCCTATTTCCCCAGCTTTATGTTCTTACTTAAATAAAGGACAAAATAGAGCCCTTCCCTAAAACAGTTTCTAATTTGAGACTGAAATGAAGTGATTCATCTTAGGCTTGCTATCAGTACAGGGTCCATGACTAATATCACCCAAGAAAGTCTGGGTTATGGTGTGGGAAGAGCAGACCAGAAATAAAATATTTCTTGATTCCATTGTAAAAAAATCTGTAATTTCTGTTGATTGTGAAAATGAAAAAAATATTCTTTTGAACCCCCAAATGAATCTGCTTTTATAGTAAGGCATTGCAGTTTGCCAAATAGTGAAGTACTATTTCTTGAGGCTTTAATGTACATTATCTAGGAGAAGTTAGAAGAGAAAGAGGGATTCTTCTGTTTTTATATTTACCATAAAGTTTATTTACTGTAGGAATTTCAAATACTTTATTTTTGGTGCAATAACAGCTTTTAAATGTTTGTTCCTTTAACTAAAAGTTTGTAAATATAGAGCCCTTGAAGGGACTTAAATTCATGTTTTATCCTGGGCAAGAAGGCACTGTTCAAGCTTTTTATACAGTGCTGGATTAAAATGCAAGACCATCTTGCTGTCGGATATGCATGTGTGTCTAAAACAGCAAATGGTGCTAATTGTATGGTGTTCAAAGTTAAGTGGTCTTTGGAGAAGAAAGAAAAATGTGAAATTTGTAGGGTATAACCTAAATGAGGTTTTTAATGTAAGAATTTAAGAATGATAGAGAAGCTATAACTACAGCAACACTGACCTTTTTTTTTTTTTTCCTCTGTGCATGGGCAGGCAGCAGGAATCCAACCCGGGTCTCCGGCATGGCAGGCGAGAACTCTGCCTCTGAGCCACCATCACACTGCCCAACACTGCCTTTTTAAGAAGCCCTAATGTGCTAAGGACATTGTCTCATTTAATCTATCTGTCAGCTTTATGAGTAGATATTTCCCCGTTTGTTCTGTTGAAATTGGGATTTAGAAAGGTTATGTATTTTAACTTGGACCACACAATTATATAGTGGTAGACTTAGAAGATCACAGATCTCTCTGACCTACAAGCCAGCGCTTTTTTACTTTTACATTGTTTCTAAGCCCTTAATTCTCTAAGGTAAAAGGGATAAGTCGATGGAGAAGGCAGTTAATAACATTCCTGAAGAGAAAGGCACATAAGCGAGCGGTCTTGTAAATTCAAATTTGTTAAGATTCACCACTTCTCCTTAATTCTTCCTCCAAATTTTAGTCATAGAGCCTTTTAAATATTAATCATAACTTCCTTCTCATTTTGTTTATAATTATGCCAGATTTTCAAGGTAAAATAAATGAACTGGATAAATATAGTATGTAATGCAGAGGCAAGATGGCAGAGTGACATCAATTTCGTGAGCCTGTTTCCATTTAGTCACAGTTGTCTGTAAGGTTTGGGTTTTGTGTTATTTTGATTTTTCTCTAAGCTGATTGAATAGTGAGTCGGTTTTATTGGTCTTCTGGAAATGTGGAACTGACAGGAATAACACTACAAAAATTCTAACATGTTGTTTATCAAAATTTCTTTTGTTTTGGCATTTAAAATAAATTAATTTAGTCAATTTTGTTACCTTACCCTCTTTTATTTAGAACTCACAGCATACTTGGATAAGAATATTATATTCGGTCAAGCTGCATTCTTTAAATTTTTTCCCTTGGAAGTTTGGCTAAGAAAACACAGAAGGGCTGAGATTTAAATAAAGAAACGACATTCTGCAAATACATATAAACACACATGCCTAGACTGCAGTGTATATGCTTTGCTCCACTTGCCATTTGTTCTTAACAAGCATAAAAAAGGAGCTTTAGAATTAATTGCATATCAGATTTGATTGGAATCTATTTACTACTTTTGGAATAAAATCCATGGCATGTTCATTTTTGAATACCTTGTACTTAACATGATACTTTATTCCAGCTCAGTAAATTATTATCTAATAAATTAATATGCAAATATTCTTAAATAAAATACTCAGAACTACTGTGCATCAATAGTTTATCTTTCCTTACCATAGAACTAAATTTTAACATAAATATATTAGCCAAATATCTGAAGTTACTTTGGAGACTCCACATTTTTCTCTTAGTAATCATATCAACATCATCTTTATAGTAATTCACATGTATTGAATTCTTTCTGTGTGCCAGGAACTATTCTACATGTAGCTAACATTTCATCATTACAATACTCTAAAGTAGATATTATTTTCTTTATTTTTCAGATAGGGAAATGGAGGCAGAGAGGTTAAAGTAGTAGAACTAGTATTTGAATGCAAGCAGGCTGGTGCTGTAGCCCAGGTCTTAATCATAGAGCTCTATTGTTTTTCATGTCATTGTCTTCTTAAACAGCATAATGAACATAATTTAAAGATTTCCTGGTGATTAGGGGTCTTTGCTATGATTATCTGCTCTCGTACTGTGGCAATGTGAACTAGTGGGATTTGGAGACAGGCACAAACCAAATTTGTTTTCTGGACTGATATTTGTGAATAGATGATCTGAAGCAAATGTTTTTTTCTTAAAATGAATACTTTTTTTTTTTTTAATCTTCACTGAGTCTCTCTCTTTTTTTTCTCTTTCTTTATTGGTAAAATGGGAACTGAATAAGATGAATCTAAAAAGTGTAAGCCTGGTCTTACTAAGCGCTAAGTATTATTTCTCATTCTTATTGTTGTCCCCTATTATTGAAATTTAATATTTTAAGGTAATAGTTCACAAATATTTTAGTCTTACAACCCCTTTACACTCTTAAAAATTATTAAGGATTTCAAAGAGCTTTTGTTTATATTGGTTTTATCCATCAATACGTACCATGTTATAATTAAAATAGAAAAATATTTAAAATATTTGTCCATTTATTTAAAAACAGTAATAAACACATTACATGTTTCAGAAATTAGTGAGGAGAATGACATTATTTTACAGTTTTGCACATCTCTTAAATGTCTGGCTTAAAAAAAGACTACTGAACTCTCATATTTGCTTCTGTATTTGATGTGTTTGAATTTATTGTTGTAGTTGATATAGAGGGAAATGGGAGTTATAAAGCCTTTCTGATAACTGTGGCTATTCTTTCCTAGTATATCAAAATGTGTGGTTACTTCTTAAGGCTTCATTGCAATCTGGAATCTGAAACCAAATTAATGGATATTTTATACTCAGAGTAAAATTTGTTTATTTTGCTCTTCAAATTTTTGTTTTTTTACCCATACATAATTTTGTATGGCATTGGTCTTTTTGGAAAATACTGGTTCAGTGTGTTATGTAGATCTTCCAAAATTTTGGCGTATTTCATACTTCATTATCTAATAAAAAATTAAATTTGCTAATATCAATTCTGATCTCATCAACATGGTCTTTAAATTATGAAAAGATATCAAGCTTAGGTTGATAGATACAGGTTTTCCAAAATTTTACCTTTCACTTGAAAGTTCAGCTTTTAAAATTGGCAACAGTCTTTGTCAACTGGTAGTTTGTGTTGAAGTGACAAGCTTACCTTGTTCATTTTTGAGAATACTTCTGCCAAAAAGCCCATGTCTAAATAATCAAAGTTTAATTTTCAGTTATTTTTTTCAAATAATGTGGTATTCATGAAAAAAGTGGTTAGTTCAGCTTGCAACTCAAAAAATAATGCAAGTAATTTTCCTTGAGACAATCATTTTACTTTATTACACAACAGAAGTGCTTTCTGTCTTTTTCCCGTTCTGAAACACAGAATACTCAAGACATATATACAAAGATGATGATTTAATGAGATTAATAATTTTTACTACTTCATCAAGGTCTTTGCTAAATGATTCAAATGGTGAAGAATTAGAATTATTGCTCTTGATGATGGGAACTTAAAAAAATTTGTAGTCTTTTCTTTTTGAAATGTACAACAGGCTCCCTCCATTTTACAATTATAAAATATAAAGATACTATAAAGAAAAGATAAAATAAGTATGTAAAAGATCCAGTTATTATTGAAGTTGTAATCTTGGTGGAAACTCAGAGGATTGATTTAAAGAATAGTGTTATATTTTAATTTATTATTGGACCTAATTTTCTTTTAATAATAAAATTAAAATTTATTTTATAACAATAATGAAAAATGTTTAAAGTAAAACTTGTCACTGCTTTAGCTATTATTATTTAAATCTTTACCCAGTGTTCATATATTTTATGCAATTGGAAAAAGTAAGTCTGAATATGTTCACTTAACAGCATTTTTGAAAGTTTTAGTGTCATTTATAGGCCTTCCTTAAAAAATTAGTTAATAGGATACAGAGCATTATACTGTCGCAGTCCAACATTTTAGTGTAGTTGTGGATTGATTTTAGCAAGTGTTTTTTATTGTGTAGTTTCAAAAATGAATAAAATGTTCATAGAAGTAGCTTTGAGTGAAAACTAGAAAATTATAAAATAGCATAGCCTCTAAATAGGCCATTCCTTTAAATGAGCAGCATTATATAAAAGCACAAAGGTTATAGTTTTGTACTTGACCTTGTCATTTAATAGGCTACAGCCATCACCATTGCTTTAGGTAAATTATTGATCATCCCATATATATCTTAAATATCAAAAGGGAGAAATCAGAAGTCCTAGATAGTCTTTATTTTTTTTCCTTCTTTAATTTGTACTTATTTTTTGCCTTCCATTTTGAGTTTCATAGATGATAGCTGATCCTTTTAGCACTTGGAAATTTTAAGATGAAAATATGCCACTAGTGTCTGAAGCTATGCATTTGTTTCCACAGAGGGGTTGGTGTGGAAAATATGTATTTTGTTTACTCAGAATGGCCCAGTAAACATTCTTAGGTTTAGGAAAGAGTTCCTAAGTTCAGTACCCTTTCCTTTTTTTTTTTTTTTTTTTTCACATGGACAAGCATCGGGAATTGAACCCAAGTCTCTGGCATGGCAGGCAAGAACTACCCTTCCTTTTAAATTTGTCAGCTGATAATAGTGAAAGGCTACTTTAAGAACATCTACACATTATAACATGAGTACCAGACCACTATCTGCTTTCCTATTCAGGAATTCATAGCTATGAAAAGAAAGGTATTCTGGGTTAGTAGGTGTGTAAACTTTCTAAGCCTGGTGGGGTAATTTTATAGGATATCTAATATATTAATGATTGTGGCAGTAATTTTTTCTTTATGATTACTGTTCCTATCATCTAGAGCACAGTGTCTTGGACATTTTAGGTGCTTGATACATATTTGAAAATAAAAAGAAGGCCTTTTAGAAAATATAAAATTATGCTTATTCCATCTGAGAATGTTATGTCCTCCCTCCCACCTTCCTGCTCCCCTGTAACTTCTGTTCCATTTTTTTATCATGCTTAATTTAAGAACTAGGAACAATATTGTTAAAAATAGTCTCGACACATTAAGCTAATCCCCTTTGAACATGCAACTCAATTTCTTTAATTAGTTTTAAAAATAAGGATCATTAAATCAGAGTGCCACCATCAATTACTGTGCAAGGGTTTGCCTTTTCAATAATGCATCAGAGTTGTGCTCTAATCAGTATTTCACTGAAAGATTTATGGAAGAGGAGACCTCCCTAGGTTCCAAACTTGAAACAGAGTCCTATTATGTATCAAAAATTTTTCTGTGATTGCTAACATTTTGTGTGCTGTATTTCATGGAATACTCTCAGCATCCTATCTGTCTTTGCATTTTATATTTGGGATCAGTTCCAGAGGGTGTTTTATAGCATTTTTTGTCAATTCACACAAAATAAGCACTACGAGAAGCTCCTTGCTTTTCAAAAAGGAAAGACAAGGTGCAGATTAAAAAAAAAAAGTCTGCATTTCTAAGAGGTGCACCTGTTATGGCAGATTCCCCAGAGAGTGCCTTTTTTCTTATTTCTCGTTATATTAAGGGGCAACAAATACACACAAAGTTGAGAAATTGAACTAGCAGTAGGTTTGTAAAATTATTTAAAATTACCGGACATGAGGAATTGCAAAAGCAGTGGCTAATTTTTCTTACTTAATTCAGCTACTTACATATATTTTAGCTTTTAAATGATAGAAATATCCATCAAAAGTATGTGGGTCATTTTATATTTACTGCCAATAGTATGCATTCAGTGTAAGTTAAAATGCTAGGACTGAAAAACAGATCTTGATAAACTATGTAAAAATGCTTAAGATTTATCCTATGCAGTCATTTTATAGAAGACACAGTTATACAAGTATATCTGTGAAGATTAATGCTCACCACTAAAATAGAGCTAATAATATTAACTTCCTTTTCAGTTAAATACCTAAAAGGGACAAATGAAGCCTAAGTGGTCAATCTTTCAGTATTCTGTAGCAGATTTAGTTAAGGGAATCTACATATTTTAAATCATTCTATTTTGGTTAAACTTATGTGCATCTAGATCATATTTGTATGGTCAGAATATTAAAGACAGTGATCTCGTCAAGTATTTTTTGATGGTATTAATTTTACCGAATAGGTATTTTTTTCACTAAGATTTTTTAAAAATTGTATAATATAACAGATATACAAAGAAAAGAAAGAAAAAAGCAATAATTTTGAAGAAGTAGGTACAGACAGATCCCAGAGTTTGTCATGGGCTGCCATTCCATCATCTCAGATTTTTCCTTTTAGCTACTCCAGAACACTGGAGGCTAGAAGGAATGTATATATATATATATTTTAAAACCATCAAATGGACTTTTTGTTTTCTTTTTTGTGAAAAATTACATATACAAAAAAACCAATAAATTTCAAAACACATCACAACTATTAGATTTCAGAGTTTGGTGCAGGTTACAATTCCACAATTTTAGGTTTTTTCTTCTAGCTGCTCTAAGATATTGTTAGATATTATTTTTGAAAAAGATAAAACCAATATATAATTTTGAAATCTCACAATTACATCAGCCTTGTACCAGAATGGGTCAGAATACTATAGAGTAAAACTTTAAGATAACATAATGATTATTTTTTCTTCTTTAATTTGGAGTACAATTATTATAATTTTAAAATATTTTATACTCCTTGAAGAAGAAATATCTGAAGGTATCCATGAAGATTAAAGAACATTTGCTCAGGATTCATCTTGAGCACTTGATAAAGGATTCATCTGTGAATGGGAATTAGCCAGCTGAATCCCTATCAAGCCTAAAAAGGATCATCTGTCACAGTAATAAACTAAGCTTCATCATCAGGTGTTCAATTTCTGTATTCTCCTTTCTTTGAAGGTGAATACCTGGTCATTGAATTTTTTTTTTTTTTTTTTTTTTTTGTCCATGAGCCAGGAGTTGAACCCCAGTATCCTGCATGGCAGGTGAGTATTCTACCGCTGAACCACCCGTGCACTCTAGTCATTGAATTTTAAACTCAGAATTGCAGTAAGAGGACGTTTAGCTTGATAGATACAGGCTGTTCTTAACCTACTTTCTTTAAGAGAAGTGCGTTTGTAGGTAATTCATTGAAATATCCTAGGTTTGGTGCTCTGATTAGATCTCTTATTTTGAAACCTTTAAAAAGTTGAGGGATAACGTACAGTAAGAGGCAAAAATGCATAATTAAAGGATTTTTTACAAATTGAATAAGCATGTGTAACCTCACTTACGTCAGGATATAGAAAGTTACCAGCATTCCAGATTCCTCACTTGTGCCCCTTCTCAGTCAGTTCTTACCAGCTCTCCTCAAAAGGTATCACTGTTTAGACTTTTATCCCATTGATAAATATTTGAATTTTATGTAAATGCAGTCATAGAGTATACATGTCTGTGTCTTGCTTGTCTTAACATTATGTCTGTGAGATTCTTTATTGTTGCATGTAGCTGTGATTGTCATTTCCCACTGTATAAATATACTAGAATCTTTTTGTCCTTTTTTCTGTTGATTGTATTGTTTCCAGTTTTGGGCTATTATAAATAAAGATTCTGTAAACACTCTAGTACATGTCTTTTGATGCACTTAAGTATGCATTTCTGATGGGTATTTACTTCATTTCTGAGACTTAAGTAAAGGTTCAGTTTCGGTTGATTCTGACAAACTGTTTTCCAAAGTAATCGTACCAGTCTATGTTCCCACCATAGTGTATAAAAATTCTCACTGCTCACATCATTGCTTCCATTTGAAATTGTCTGCTTTAACTTTCATTTTTTCCAATTTTAGTCACTCTGATGTGTATGTTGTAGTATGACATTGTTGCTTTTTTTAAATGTCTTACTACATATATATATATATATTTCTATATGTATACATGCACACACAGAGGCAGATACATGATATGTATATCATAGGGAATTTTGTTCACATTTTTTGGGGGGTTTCATGGACTGAGAAGACATGGTTGCTTTGATTTGCATTTTCTTAATGACCAATGATGTTGAGCACGTTTTCATATGCTTATTGGGCATTTGGATATCCTCCTTTATGAAGTTCCTGTATAAGTTTTTTGCCATTTTTCTATTGATATGTCAGCCTTTTTCCTATTGATTTATGAGTTCTTTATATACCTGGATATGAGTTGTTTGTTTGACATTTTTATTGCAATCATCTCCTGTATTGTGTTCTGCCTTTTATTGTCTTAATGGTGTCTTTGGGTGAACAGAGGATTTTATTTTAAAAAAGTCCAATTTTTCAAACTTTCCCTTTATAGGTTTTGCCTTTTTTGTTGTATTTAAGAAATCTTTGATTATGCCAAGACTAGAGATTTTCCTTCAGAAGCTTTATTCTAAAGTTTGGATATGATGTGAGGTAAAGTGTGTATGAGCGTGTTTGTGTATAATTTTCTCTATGAATATCCATTTGTACAAACACCATTTATTGAAAAGACCATCTTTTCCCCCTTACCCTGGTAAATCAAGTGGTCATATATATGTAGGTCAGTTTCTGAACTCTGTTATGTTCTATTTTTTTCAAATTTATTTCATTGTATTTTAGATAGACTAGTTTTGTTTTGCTTTTTTTTTAAGTTCTAGTTTCTAATTGGCCGTTGCTAAGAATTATAGCTGGTTTTTTTATGTTGACTTTATAGCCCCCAAACTTAATAAATTAATTGTTAATCCTAACAGATTATCTGTAGATTCATCTGGATTTTCAATGTACACAATTATGTAGTCTGAAAATAGTTACAGTTTTTATTTCTTTAATTCCAATCATCATATCTTTTTCTTGCCATATTGTACTACGTATAACCTTGAGTCTAATGTTGACTAGAAGTGGTGATAGTAGATGCTGTTGATTCATTCTAAATCTTAGGGTTAAAACTTTCATTATTTGCCAATCTGGTATGAATTGTATCCACTGTTTTTTTTTCTTGCATCTGTTGAGCTGGTCCTATGTTTTTCTTTTCAACTCTGTTAATGTGGTGAATTAAATTGAACAGTTTTCAAATGTTAATTCAAGCTTGCATTCCTGGAATGCCCAAGTTGGTTATAATCATTATTCTCTTTATATAACTTTGGATTTGATGTGTTAATATTCTTGCTTAGGATTTTTGTATCTGAGTTTAGGAGAGATTGGTCTATAGCTTTCCAGTATAATAATGCCCTTGTTAGATTTTGGCATCAAAGTTATACTGACCTCATAGACAAAGTTGAGAACAATTCTTTTCTTACTGAAAGAATTCGTGTACGAGTAGTGTTAGATTTAGTTTTTAAATGTTTGGAAGGATTTTCTAGTGAAACCATTTGGGCTTGAGATTTTCTTTATGGTAAGATTTCCTTCCTTCCTTACCCTCCCCTCCCTTCCCTTTCCGTCCCCTCCCCTCCCCTGCTCTTTTTTCTTTCTTTAATTGAAACACACACACATAAATTTTGCCATTTTAACCATGTTTAAATGCACAATTCAGTGGCATTAGTTACATTTACAATGTTGTGCTACCATCAGTACCCTCTAGTACCAAAACTTTTTCATCACACAAGACAGAAACTCTGTAGCCAATAAGCAATAATTTCCCCTTTCTCCTCTCCTCTCCCCCCAGCCCTTAGTAACCTGTAATCTAATCATTATGAATTCGCTTGTTCTAGATATTTCATGTCAGTGAATCACACGGTTTTTGCCCTCTCATGTTGGCTTACTTTCAGTAAGTATAATATTTTCAAGGTTCATGTATGTTGCAACATGTATCAGAATTTCATTCCTTTTTTACGTCTGAATAATATTCTACTGTGTGACCGTACCCTATGTTGTTTATCC
Source organism: Myrmecophaga tridactyla (assembly GCA_004026745.1). Classification (NCBI taxonomy): domain Eukaryota; kingdom Metazoa; phylum Chordata; class Mammalia; order Pilosa; family Myrmecophagidae; genus Myrmecophaga; species Myrmecophaga tridactyla. Next base: position 22,434 of record PVIY010028743.1, on the reverse strand, counting down.
ATTCATTTGTTGACGGACATTTGGGTGGTTTCTATCTTTTGGTTATTGTGAATAATGCTGCTATGAACATTGGTGTGCAAGTATCTGTTTAAGTCCTTTCTTTCAATTCTTTTGCCTGTATACCAAGGAAAGGAATTGCTGAGTCATTTGGTAATTCGATGTCAACTTTTTGTAGAACTATCAACTGTTTTTGTAGATCTTTAATAGTGGATTCAGTTTCATTGATAGATACAAGACTGTTCATATTTTGGTAAATTTGTTTTTTAGGGAATTTGTTCATTTTGTCTAATTTTTCCAATTTTTTTGGCATAAGATTGTTCATTAGAACCTACCTGTAAAGTATACTTATAACCCTCTTTTCATTTCTGATATTGGAAATTTATATCTTTCGTATTTTTTTCCTTGACCAGTAGTGCTAGATGTTTATCATTTTCGTTAATCTTTTCTTTGTAAAAAACCAGTGAATTTTAAAATTTTCTTTATTGTATTTTTTCTGCTTCACTGATTTTGCTCTAACCTGTGTTATTTTATTCCTTCTTTTGGTTTGGTTTCGGTTTTATTTTATCTTTTTGATATGGATGCCTAGCTCATTGATATTTGGTATTTCTTCTTTTCTATATATTAATTTAAGTCTATAAACTCCTTCTAACAGAAGCCTTGTTTAAGTGTATCCCACAATTTTGATTTGTTATATCCTCATTATTATTCAATTCAAAATTTATTTTTAATTTTTAATTATGATTTCTCTTTTGACCTATTGGTTATTTAGAACTGTATTGTTTGTCCAAAATTTTGAAGTTTTCTTTTTATCCTTCTGTTATTGATTTCTAGCCTAATTCTACTGTACTGAGAGAACATTTTCTCTATTCTTGAAATTTACTGAGACTTGCTTTATGGCGCTGCCTAGGGTTTATTTGGATGAATGGTCCTTGAAAAGAATGTGCATTCTGCAGAAGTTGAGTGCAGCGTTCTGTATGTGTCAATTAGGTCAACTTTATTTAGAATGCTGTTCAAATCTTCCCTATCTTTATTGATTTTTTTTTCTATTCCATCAGTTCTAGAGAAAGGTTCATGTTTTAATTGATTGTATATTTGTCTGTTTTTCATTGGGTTCTGAGTCTTTTTGCCTTAACATATTTTGAAGTCACACTCTTAGATTACTAAACCTGTTAGACTATTGAACTAAATTGTCACTTTTTATCTCTAACAATGTTTCTTACCTTAAAATCCATTTATCTGATATTAATTTAGCTATTACCAAGCTTCTTTTGGTTCATTGTATGTGGTATATCCTTTTTTCCATATTTTTACTTGCATCTTTTTCTTTAACTTGAATCTTTGCCAAGCAGTGTGTGTTTAGGTTTTTTTTGGTTATCCAGTCTGACAGTTCTAGTCTTGAAGGATTTAACTCTTTATATTTAAAGTAATTATCAGTAAGTTTGTGTTTACATATACCATCTTACTTTTGTTCTGTTTTTATCCAATTTATTTTTTTCTTTTATTGCCTTTTAAATATTTTTATTTCACTTTCTTCCTCTATTGCCATATTTTTAATGCTTTGTTTTATTATTATTTAATGTTCACCCTAAGGATTACACCTTGTATCCTTGACCTGTTTGATTCTACCGTTTCTAAGACTTTTTATTTGGAAATAATTAGATTAACAGGAAGTTTTAAAGATAGTGCTAAGAGGTCCTGTGTATCCTTCAGGCGGTGTCCCCCGTTAGATACATTTTACATAATTACAGTAAAATATCAAAGCCAGGGAATTGACACCGGTACATTATGTGTGTACAATTGTGCATCATTTTCATCACGTTTATAGCTCTGTATCTACCACGACAGGATACAGAACTAGCCCATTACCTTAAAGATCTCTCCCCACGCTACCCCTTTATGGTCCTACCCAACCCTCTGCCCTCATAATCCCTAACCCCTGGTAATCACTGATCTGTTTCCCACCTCTATAACTTTGTCATTTTTCATGATTTTACAAAATTGAAATCATAAAGTATGTGGGCTTTGAGATTTGCTCTTTTCATTCAGCATAATGCTCTTGAGATCTATCCAAGTTGCTGTGTATTAATCATTCATTTCTTTTTTTCTGGGTTGTAGTCTATGGTGTGGACTTACCTATTGAGGGATTTTGCTTTTGTTTATTACAGAAAAAGCTGCTATTAACAATTGTGTACAAGTTTTTGTGTGGACATAGGATTTCATTTGTCTATAACTGACCGGAAATGCAATTTATGGGTCATAGTGAGTGCATGATTAATATTTTAAGAAACTGCCAATCTGTTTTCCAGAGAGACGAAACATTTTTCATCCTCACCAACAATGCATGAATAATTAAATTTCTCCACATCTTCATCAGTATTTAGTGTTGTCATTATTTATACTTCTAATTTTTATTTTATTAGAGAAGTTGTTGGTTTACAGAACAGCATGTAGAAAATACAAAGTTTCCATTTACCATCTCCATAAACAGTTTTCCCTATTATTAATACTTTGCATTAATTACCTTTGCTACAATTGATGTAACAATATTATTATAATTACATTATTATCTATAGTCCTTAGTTTACATTGAGGTTTATTGTTTGTGTTGTACACTCTTATGGTTTTGAAAAGTTTTATTCTACTTTAATTTTATTATAAATTTCTTCAAAAAATGGTTGTATTATATGTTACTTTTGTTTTAGTTATTCTAATAGAAGTATAGTGACATCTCATTGTGCTTTTAATTGCCATTTCTCTAATGGCTAATGATGTTGAACATCTTTTATGTACTTATTTGGCATTTATATATTCATTTGATAAAGTGATTTTTCATGCCTTTTGCTCATTCTATAATTATAACAATTATTTTTAAATATTTTTAATATATTCTCCATATGAGTCCTTTATCAGATGTGTGTATTCTTGACTTACTTGATTCTACTTTAATTAGTGCTTTTATCACTTTCTGGAAAAAGTTAGGCTAATTTGTTACACAGCAATATGTTACTAATGCATATGCCCAGGTGTGATTTTCTTTGTATTTACTTTGCCACATATTCACAGATTTTCTTGAATCTCTAGGTGATACCTTTTATCAATTTTGGCAAACTCAGACGTTTATTACTTAATATATTGTTTTCTGCCTAGTCCCACTCTTCTTTAGTTCTGGGACTCCAGTTGCACATGTGTTAATTATTAGCACTCTTCCTTACCTGTGTCTTCAGTGGTTTTTTTTTTAATATTTTATATATTTTTAAATCTCTATCTTTTTGACCATGAATGATTTCTAGTGACCTATCTTCCAGTTCACTAACTCTAATTCTATCTTCTGCTTTGTCTATTCTCCTACTAATTGTATCTAATACAGTCTTAATTTCTTATACTGCTTTATTCTGCCCTAGAGTTTCCTTTTGATTCATTGATTTTTTTAGTAGACTCCGATTCTTGGAATTATCATTTCTAACATTGCGTTATTCACTTCTAGACTTTCTATTTGATGCTTCTTTTATGAATTCTAATTCTCTGGTGAATGTCTCTGACATTTCCTGTATTTTCTCCTTATTTTTCTCCAGTTTTTTGCACATGTAAATTATGGTTTTAAAAAAAGTCTTTTTCTGCTAACTTCAGTCGTCGTAGGATGGATCTGCTTACATCATCTTTTTTTTTTTTGCTTTCTTTCATTTGATTCTGGTTTTCCATATTCTGGCAAAATTTGATGCCAAATATTAATGAAAAAAATTGTTGAGACTTTTTCTCATTTTGACAGGAAGATAGGATATGAGCAAATCACCTTGCTTCATCCTTTGTTTGATTTTAAAGCTCCTCATTGTGCTGGTTTATTTCTATTTTGCTCTTACTTGGATGTTGCCTTTCAGGGATCTCAGCTGAAAGCCTGGGATATTTTTAAAAGATTTTCTACCTTGTTGGAACCTGAACTCCAATCTGTGTCTTCCCAACTTTCGAAATGTCCACAAATCTTGCTCAATTCTTTAGCCTTTCAGCAGCTTTCCATTTTGTTCCTTACTAACTTGCCTTGCATCTGCAAACTGGGAGACTCCCAGTGCCTTTAAGGGAAGGTATACATTGATGCGGTTTTCTTTTCTCCAGGATCTCAGACCCCAATGTCGCAACAACCTTGATAGTACCAAATTCCAACTTCTATCTCTGTAACCCAAGAAGGTTGCTAGCTTAAGCTATAGATAACCAGCACATCCCCCAAAGAGAAAAATCAATAGCAAACGTGGCAAAAATCAGTGACTTCACTCATTGCATTTCCCCTTTTCTTCAAGATTTGTCTCTTCATGGTCTGGCGGCCTTATTTTCTTTTTTTATAGTTTTAAAAATAGTTCTTTATGGAAATTTTCTAATTGTTCAATGAGAAAGAATTAGTCTGATACATCTGCAAGATGAGCTTAATTGTATCTAAAACTAAAAGAGAATTTTTCTTCTCTTGAAATGCTTATAGAAGCAGTTCTCTTAGTCCTCTTCCAAATAAGTGACTTGCTGGGTAAAAACACACTGTCCATTTTTCTTCCAAATGAAGCTCAGGTCTAAATACTTGTCTAGTTCAAATACTCTGTTGTTTGTGTGCTTCTTCTGCTCCCATCCATTGAACAGAGATTTATCAAAAGTCAGTTATATCTAAAAGCTATTTATACTTTTTATAACTATGTGACTCAGGACAAAGGAGAGTTGATTCAATGAAAGCTAATTTAAATTCTTTTGAAAGATTATGTGAATTGATAAAATAATTACGAGTAAAATTTTTGTTTTCAAACAAATTGTAAAACAGTTAGGAAAGATCTCATGAAAGTCTAGAAGGCTTCTTCACTTAAATTATTTCATAAGTGGCTGAATTCATGCTCCACTTTAAAGTAACTGAAATAGAAAATATTATGAGTGTGGTTTATGTAAAAAAGAGTGGGTGGACCTCCCATTTTTGGAGCCATATTCAAGGAAAATATGTTATCCTTATAGCAAGATATTTGTGAATTAATGCACATATGTTTTAAGTTAAAATAAAGTGTTTAAATTGTGTATTTTCTTTTGTGGTGATTTCTGTTCTACTGCTGTTTTACCAGTTACTGATCCTGACTGCATCAGGTAAGATGGCTTCTAAATGCCGTGAGGAGTAAGAATAAAGTGGTGGTGGAAACATGTGTATAGCAAAAAAAAAAAAAAAAAAAAAAAAAAAAAAAAAAAAAAAAAAAAAAAAAAAAAAAGAAAGAAAACTTAAAATAAATAAATAAAATGTTTTCTGCTCTTTCACAAAAATTTGTAAAAATTTTAAATGAGTAATTGAAACAATGTCTTAAGTTATGTTTTAGGTATTATCACTAATTAAAATCAGTATATTAGATTAATATGTTTATTTACTAAACAACCATGTATGCCCTTTTTAGACTGAAATACTTGGCCACAAGTTAAATAGAGAACAGATAATTATTTGTGACTCTTACTCATTTATTAGCAACTTCCATAAATTATACAGATTGTTTCTCTGTATATAAAATCACCAGATATGTGTGTTTTCTTCTGTTTATTTTATATCCTGTAAACCAAGGATGGAAGTTAAGTCCTTTTTATTAACATTTGTAATATGTCTGCTATGAACAGGCCTATGAATTAAGACAAAATTCATTCATGTTCCTCAAGAAGGTTATAGTTCAGAAAGTCATTTTAATAAACAGCTAATATAGCAGAATCAGAAGGTGCTTTGGTGTTTTTTCCTGTGAGTATGATTTTTTAAATAAGAAGAAACCATTTTGTATGGTGGTATTAATTAAATGATAACTTTTAAAACTCCAACGTTTGCTTTTACGTTTATGCAGACCTCAGACTGAGAGGAGGCAGGAGGAACCACCGACATTGGTCAGACCTCTAATAAATTAGGAGAAGGCAATTGATATTAAATACCTTTATAAGATGCTCATATTGTAATGTTCTAGATAGTTTGGTCCTGAAACGTTGGTTTGGGAGTGCCTTTCAGATTATGGTAGCTTCTACGTCATGAGTTAACTTCGTATCGATGGACTCTCTAGTCTTGAAAGGTGATTTTGTTCATTCTGGCTTTCTGTAGCAGAAGTGAAAATATTTTTTTCCCTATGCAAGCATACCATAGGCATTAGGTCCTGGTGTGTGGGATCCTCAGCCTGTCACAGATTTCATTATGCCATCTGCTTCAACCTGAGTAGTGTATTTTCTGCTGGCAGACTTTATTGAAGTTGCCATGGCTCAGGGTTAAAAAAAAAATCAGGCTTGGCAGAAGATGCTTGCTTTTGAAAAATAGTAATTGATCATGTCTGCTGCAGATTTTAAAATAAGCATTTAAAAGGATTCCCAAATGCCCCTTCTCCGCAAATTGATCTCTCTTCCATTCGTGATTATAGATCGCCAATATAATGGTTGAATTATTGGTTATATTGGTAACCTAAGGAGTTTTCTTTTTAGTTTTTATGGATAGTTAGCACACTCTTAAGTATGGATTGCTGATGTAGTATGAAATGTTTTGATGGTTTATGTCAAAGGGAGCTCTTTACCTAATGTTTGATCCAGAAATGATATCTGAAATGACTATATGGATGTGTAACATGATAGGGAAGCCATAATGAAAAAATCTAGATCACAAAGTACTTTTTTTATGTGTATAACTTTGGCATTTTTGCTATCCATAAAATGGAGTTAATGTTACATGTTGGGGTCTAGGGAAGATTAGATCAGTGTAGGTTCTAAAAATGGATATTCATTCTTCAAATATATATTGAGTGCCAATTGTATATAAAGCAGTCTGCTGGTGATTGAGGCTATTGTGCAGAATATAACAGTTAAATTCGCTGGAACTATGACATTCTAGTCTGCCTGCATTGACTGGGATGGAAGCCCCATGGCGACAGAGAACTAATGAGGTGGTGATAATTGTCATAAGGTAAAGTAGAGTAGGGTAAGTTCATGGCATGTGTTGTAGGGTGCCAGCTTGGACAGGGTCATCAGGGAGTCTTTGAGGGGATGTTGAGCACACCTAAATGATATAATGAAATAAAGAAGCAAGTCGCATGGCTATCTTGGAGAAGGATATACCTGGCTGGCAGAGGGCTTAGCCATTTGAGAAACAGCAAGGTAGTCAGTATGGCTTCAGTGAAGTGGGCAAGTGTCAGAATGCTAGGAAAGGAGGTCGGAGTGATTCAGAAATGTCACTGATGTACCTCTGTTGATAAATAGTTGCAGATTGAAAGCCACATTCCAGATACCTTATTGAAACATAAAATTACGATTTTCTGTTTGCACTGTTTTATACATTATTCAGCTTTACCTTGAGCTGTTCAGAATCGGAACACACAGGCAATTATAAATGTTTTTCCTTAATTGACTTATCCTTTTTTATTCTTGACATTTATGTTAACATTATAAAAATTTAAGCAATGCAGAAAGTGAATGACCCTCTAGAATAGCATCTCTCAGGGATGACTAGTGTTATATTGGCCGCTTGGTATGTATTCTTCCAAATATTTAATGCATATGTAACACTGCTTTTTTTTAAATATTCATAGGACCATGCTATACCTATTGTTCAGTGATTTTCCTTTTTTACTAGAGAGTGTGTGTGTTTATGGATGTGTATGTTTATCTTTGTGTTTTAATGAGTACCCTGAAATTGAATACTAGGGATACCTTTTTTTTTCCTCCCCATCTAATAAAAAGTCCTATGTTGAATATCCTTGCATATATATATCTTTGTGTATTATTCTAATTTTTTCTCCTTGAAATAAATTACTTGAAGTAGAATTGCGGATCACAGGGTATGGACATTTTGGAATTTCATATGTTCTTCATTATTACCTATTTTGGTTTGTTTTCTATGAACTAGTTTAAAATTGGTAATAATTTACATATTACCCTTAGGTAAACATTGCAACTGCCACAACTTCAAATGTTGAATATGCCCACATTCCACATCTCAGCTCGGCTGTGATTCCTGCTCTACAAAAGGAATCATTTTTGTTGTCCCCAAGTAATGGGAATCTGGACTCACTTATGGAATCATGTCCTCCACACATCAATGGGAAGCCTGCTTGTGAGGAATTTGATCAACTGATCAAAAATATGGCCCAGGTAAGAGCACTTTCTCCTGTTATGATAGAAAGTGTAACATCTTAGGAGTGTAATCATGCCCCTGGATAATTTGAAGAATACAGTGACTTTTATAACATGAACAATTTGGAATGAAAAAAGTATATTTTGTGAGACTTTGATTGCTTCAGAGATTTTTCCATTATTTTATTGTTACCAGATTTTAAATTGCATGTTGTCTGTTGTGTCGCAGAAATATTCTCCAGGATAAATAATATGCCCTGTTCTAGGTGATGTGTGGTAAAGATGTTCTTAGAAAACTTTTTTCTTTTATTTCTTTGTTTTAAAATAAATAAGGCCCCCCAATAAGATGACTGTCGCTACATCAGTTGGCTTTTTTATTTCTTTCTTGGTTTGTTTCCTGAACAGGGTCGCCATGTAGAAGTTTTTGAGCTCCTCAAACCTCTAAGTGGAGGCCTGGGGTTTAGTGTTGTGGGACTAAGAAGTGAAAATAGGGGAGAGCTGGGAATATTTGTGCAGGAGATTCAAGAGGGCAGTGTGGCTCACAGGTGAGACTCCTTCAGTGTCTTTTTTGTTTTGGATAACACATTTAGAAGGTGTTCCTCACTGGAGGATTGAAAAAAAATTAATTAAAAAAACAACAAGAACTGAATGTTACCTGTCATTTACTAGTTTCTAGAAGTCATTGTGGTAAAAAGCAAGTCCTTTGAAATGAGAGTAGCTGTATAGTCATAACTTAATTGCTTTTTAGAAAGGAAAGATGTATTTAAGTAGAATATTTTTTTAATTAATTTTTTAATTTCTTTTAGAATACCAAAAAACACCAAACACAAACATTCGTAACTTTTGATCATTCTGTTCTACATATATAATCAGTAATTCACAATATCATCACATAGTTGCATATTCATCATCATGATTATTTCTTGAATAAGATATAATTTGAACTATTATTTGAACTATTATTAAATGGGCTATTGATTAGATTTTTAAATTATTATACAGAAATGTAGTCCAATGGCTCATAATAGTTAGAGCTACATTTGATCAATATGCTTAAAGTAACAAGGAAATATTAAGCACTGATGCTTTCATTTTTAGAACATAAGAATGCCCAAGATATAATGTGTAGATTGAGTAGATGGCTAAAGGAAGAGGGCTTTTCAATGGGAGAGGTTGGTTAGGGGTGACAGTTGATCACCTGGAACCAAAACATATTTCTTAAAATTGGAATTGCAAGGAAATGATTAAAAAGTGTGGAAATTAGAAGATAGTATTAAAATCAACCTGAAAATATGTGCCAAAGAAGCTGAGCTATCAGGTATCATTTCCCTCCTTTTTCCTTAATAGAGATGGAAGACTAAAGGAAACGGATCAAATCCTTGCAATCAATGGGCAGGCACTTGATCAGACAATTACACATCAGCAGGCTATCAGCATCCTGCAGAAAGCCAAGGATAATGTCCAGCTAGTTATTGCCAGAGGCTCCTTGCCCCAGGTCATCAGCCCCATAGTGTCCCGCTCTCCATCTGCAGCCAGCACAATTTCAGCCCACTCTAATCCGGTGAGTATCTAATCCGGTAAGTACGTGTGATTTTCAAAAGGGAAAGAACATATTTTTGTAGGTGTTTTTTTTTTTTTTTTGGTTGTTCACAGGTTTCCAAATCCTGTAGGTTCTTCGAATTTCTTGACTTTTTCTCTCTTAATTCTTTTATTTCTCCCTAGCCTGAATATTTATTATTTAATAATGATTATGTTTCTAACTTCTAAAACACATTTACCTTTCTTTGTATAGATTTTTTTGTTTGGCAGAGTTCCTCAAAAAAAAAAAAATTAGTCCTTTAACGAAATTGACTTTATCTGTAGACATATAATATTGAATTGGCTTTGTAAATTATGGTTACAGTCTGTCAGTAACTTTAAGGACTCATCTAATTTGAAGTCCTGTCTTGAGGCAACATTATGTGGGAGGCATTCTTAAGATGTGACAATTTTTTCCTTGATCTTTTTTTTTTTCTTTTAGAAGTTCTACAAAGGATTTTGTAAATCAGTGTCTGTTAACTGGTTAAATGTAATCACCATCATGATGTATTCATAATGTCAAGAATGATTCTAGCAATAGCAGTAACAATCTGTTGGAGGTGAAGTATACTAAATAAAGGGGTAGAAGAATATGGTTAGGGCTCTTATGTCTGAGTTCGGTTGTTTAATATCAATCACAAAATGCTAATAATTATAAAAATCTCAACTCTAATATAAAATTTAAATTCTTAAAAATTTTTGCAAATTGATATAGGAGCTTTGTTTTCAGGTCCACTGGCAGCATGTGGAGACTATTGAGTTGGTGAATGATGGCTCTGGTTTGGGATTTGGCATTGTCGGAGGTAAAGCAAGTGGCGTGATAGTAAAAACCATTCTGCCTGGTGGAGTAGCTGATCAGGTAACCTACTGCAACTGGTCTTTTATGCTGCCTTATCAAATAATATGGCCTTATCTTTTATCTCTTCTGTTAGAAAGAAGAAACTTTGGCCTTAGATAATGCTGAAACAGAATTTTGTTGGGCTGTCCTTGAAGTGTTCTCTGAGACCTGGGGGGAAGTACCTTTGAGGAGGCACATTCATCTTAGCCATAAGCAATGATCTTAAGACATTTTAGAATTGAAGACTAGAGCCAAGGTTATGGTTTTGATCATTGGGGACACGACTTCCCTTTGTTTTGTATTTGAATGTTGAATCAGCTACTTTATAGCCATGAGATACAGTATTACAGAAAACAATAATTTTATATTTTTTTAAATATAAAAGCAAACATTCTTAACATATGATCATTCTGTTCTACATATATAATTAGTAATTCACAATATCATCACAAGGTTGCATATTCATCTTCATGATCATTTCTTAGAACATTTGTATCAATTCAGAAAAAGAAATAAAAAGACAAGAGAAAAAAATTGATACATTATCATACCCCTTACCCCTCCCTTTCATTGATCACTAGCATTTCAATCTACTAAATTTATTTTAACATTTGTCCCCCTATTATTTATTTTTTTTCCGTATGTTTTACTCATCTGTTGATAAGGTAGATGAAAGGAGCATCAGACACAAGGTTTTCACAATCACACAGTCACACTGTGAAAGCTATATCATTATATACAGTCATCCTCAAGAAACATGGCTACTGGAACACAACTCTACATTTTCAGGCAGTTCCCTCCAGCCTCTCCATTACATCTTGCCTAGCAAGGTGATATCATTTAATTCGTAAGAATAACCACCAGAATAGCCTCTCAACTCTGTTTAGAGTCTCTCCGCCATTGACACTTTATTTTGTCTCTTAATTTTGTTGGTAGAGAAGGTTTTCTCAATCCCTTGATGCTGAGTCTCAACTCATTCTAGGATTTCTGTCCCATGTTCCCAGGAAGGTCCACATCCCTGGGAGTCATGTCCCACATAAAGAGGGGGAGGGCGATGAGTTTGCTTGTTGTGTTGGCTGGAGAGAGAGAAGCCGCATCTGAGCAACAAAAGAAATTCTCTTGGGGGTTACTCTTAGGCCTAATTTTAAGTAGGCTTGACCTATCCTTTGTGGAGTTAAGTTTCATATGAACAAACCCCAAGATTGGGGGCTCAGCTTATTGCTTTAGTTGTCCCCACTGCTTGTGAGAATATCAAGAATTCTCCACTTGGGAAAGTTGAATTTTCTCCCTTCTCACCATTCCCCCAAGGGAACTTTGCAAATACTTTTTTACTCACTGTTTAAACCACTCTGGGATTTATTGGGACATCACTCTGGACAAACCTACAAAATCTTATGCCCTACTCAAGGTTCCATGTACTTATGGTGTTCCATTAAGCTGTGCACATAAGTTATATAAGGAGCTGCACTAGTCAATATAAATTTTGTACCAACTAAACATTTTTTTTTGCTTTTGTCTCACACATAAGTTAAAAAAAAATACTTATTTTATTATTGATGGGAAAAAAGATTTAACTTGTCTCTTTAGTGATGTTCATTGATGTCATCTTTGTATGTAGAGCATAGCTGATTATTTTAGAGTGATTCATTGAAGTATTGCTATTTGTGGCATGGGACTTTTTGGTAACATGTGAGAACACTATTTATTAGTTATGATTTATATTTTATTTTGGTAAGTTCTTTTAGTTTAAGTTCCTTTTGCTTAAAACCTGCTTGATTTTGCATGTGTATATGGACATCACACTAGAATGCCAGGTTCATGAAACATTTTCTCATGTTCATAAAAGAAGGCTTATTAAATAGCAACCTTTTCAGCAGAAGTTTCGCAGTAGCATAATTTTTTATGTTAGCAGATTTTTCTTTCTCTTAAACATTTATCAGCATCTAGCCATTATCAGATGAAATGACCCCCATTGACAGACTTGTGATACATATACTCTGTCTTCAGTATAGAGTGTACTGTACAATATTTTAGCCTCTCATCATGTCAGTTTTTAAATTTAAATTCATTAAAATTAAATTAAATTAAAATTTAGTTTCTTGGTTAGACCAGCCACATTTCAAATGATTCACAGCTCCATGTCGCCAGCGGCTGCCATACTGGATGGTGCAGAACATGTCCATCATCACAGAAAGTTCTAATGGACATAGCTTAGATGAAGGCTTACAATACTGCTTTTCACTCCACTCATCTGTCCGAATTTCCATCTCACTAGAACTTTATCTGGCTCATCAGGAACATTTGTAATTGAAATGGCCAGCAGAAAATTGTTGTAGTATTAATCCCATAATTTCTTGTGCCCATTCCACATTTAGGATAATATGTATTTGCCTATTGACTTCATTTTTTATCCATGCCTAATGGTTTTTCTGTCCTTCAAAAAAAAAAATCTCAAAAAGGCTTAATATTTTCTTGTATCAGGTGGGTCAGAATCAAATTGCAAACTTATAGCAACCATTGATTTAAGGGGCATTCGTAAATTTGAGTTACCTATATCATATTGAATAATGCAAGAATGCTTCAAAAGGCAGTTAATATTACAGCCACATTTTAATGTCCCTTGATTCATAATTCATGTCATTGCCAATTTTTATTATTCTCTTTCCCTCATTTAGGATTTCTGTAATGCAGTTAAAATAACACTTACTTGATTATTCAACCACTTTCCATTCAGCATGGCCGATTATGTAGTGGAGACCACATTTTAAAGATTGGTGACACCGATCTGGCAGGAATGAGTAGTGAGCAAGTAGCACAAGTCCTCAGGCAGTGTGGAAACACAGTTAAGTTGATGATTGCAAGAGGTGCCATAGAAGAACCAGCAGCACCTGCCTCTCTGGGCATCACCATCTCTTCTTCCCCATCTTCTACATCAGAGAAACGAGTAAGTAGTTGACAAAGTTAATGTGAAAGTCAGAGACAAAAGCACTTCAGTGACAGTGGTGTTTATTAGAAACGAGGCATCAGTGCTCTTATTTAAGTGCTAAAGAATGGAACAATTCAAATGTAGGGTTGTTTCAACAACAACCATATTTCATTAAGTAGCAATACTGTTTAACACAGGTGAAAAGAAGATTCATTAAAAATTCTCTCATTTAAAAGTTGCATTTTTCTATTTTTCTTTAAGCAGACCATTCACAAGGATAATGTTTTGAAATATGGGTAAAATTGTAAAGGATTATTTGCTACTTATACCAAAATGTTTATTAGTGATCTCTTTTAATTAAAAGGTCCAATGGAGGTATGTCATATGCCCTAATCATTTCCTTTCAACTACTTTCTTTTTGGTTCTTTTTTTTTTCACGTGTGAAGGTTGTGGCATGGAGACAGGCTTGGTGGGGTGAATAAGGTTTACCACAATCTTTCAAAGTTATTTGTTTTAAGGTATGTGATAGAACTGTTATCAGATTTGTAATAAGTCGATTTTGTTGGCTTAGTTATATAAGCTTTTAAACAAAAGTTTTAAGTTTGAGGTTGTAACAAAAGCCTTATTCAAGGGTATAGCATTCCATCATTGTCCTTGACTTGATATGAAAAAAACTGAAAAGCTGGAAAATGTCAAAATTATTGGAATGTGGTGGTTATCTCAGATAGTTTACAGTTCACAAGCCTATAGTGGATAAAATATCAACAAAGTAATTTTACCCAGGGAGCGCTTAAATATTTAAGAAGAAAATTATGCCAAATTTCTACTCAAGCTTTACAGCAAATGCAAGTACTACAGTCCTTTCCTGTAGATGTAAAATCATCTGTATACTTTTTTCTACTGAAGTTTTTCTCTAACCAGTTTGTACAAATATGTATTTTTTCATATCCTAACCTCCTCCACAAGCCCTTTAAAGCTTTATTAGAACACTTGAAATTTCCATGATTCTGTTGTTTTTGGAATTGAGTTTGGTTGCTATTTTTTGCAAAGAGAAAGAAGTAAAGAAAGAAAGCTTGTTTATGGAAGTATTTAAATGGCATTCTTTTGTGGTAAACAAAACATTTTATTCAGCAATACATAAATGAATGCAATACCGAAAACCACTTGATGTAATTGAAAGCCTAGAAAAATATCTATTCTGTGCATATCATCATTTCTGAAGCTTGTGCCCCTTTTAAAAACCATTCGATAGTCAAATTGCCACCCTCTAAAATAGCACTTGCAGAAGTCTTATTAAAAATAGAAAACACATTTGTTTCCATTGAAGCAGATTTCATCCTGTCATTTTCTTGTAATTATCTAAACTTTAAACTTTTGCTAAGTTTGCGCAGATAATTATGTGCAAAGAAAAAAATAAATCAAACTTTAATATAAAATTATATCTCCTTTAGATGGATCATCAGTGAGATACCATCAGTTTAAGGAAAATCAGAAAACATTAGCAGCCCAGACTTTGGGCTGTATGTCCATTAAGAGCCCAAAGTCTTGATTCTGTTGTGTGTTTCTAAGGATTCTCTGTGATCTTCTGACACTATACTTGTACATAATGCCTATGGCTTACTGATGACCCATTGTGCCAGTCCACTAGTCCTTAATTTAGGGGCACCTTTACCCTTCAGCCAATATACATTAACAAATCTATATGTTAGAAAAAGCTGATGTTTGAGAAAGCTGATGCTCACAGCTGTCATTCCAGGAATGAAGGGTGCCAATGCAGAATTGCATACTTTCCTCATAAATAGCTTTTCATAGTAAAATCTGAAATTACAACACAAATAGTTTTAAATAGTTCACTGATGCATTTCACTAGTATTCAAAATAAGTCATCAGTTGATTAGTATCATATCTGGAGGATAGAATAACTTATCATGTTGTTAGAATAAAGTAGCAACTAAAGGTAGTAGTTGCAAGTGACATTTCCTGAGTGGATGCTATGGCCCCTGCACCCTGTTAGAGACTTTACATACTGCATCACATTTAAGGGATAATCTACAACTAGATTATCTCAATTTGATTCCTGCCTTTACTAGGTTGCTAGCTGTTTGTCCTTAAAAAGTTTCTGTGCCTCAGTTTCCCTAGAAAAAAGTAACATAGTAATTGTATTTACCTCATGGTTTTGTCTAAAGACCAAATGAATTTATATGCAACAAATGCATGTTACAATAAATATTAGATGGATTTGTTGTTGGTATTATTATTATTCCTGATATATAGTTGAGCAAAGCGATGCTTAGAAAGATTATGGCAAAGCTAGGTTGATCTAGATTCAAAACATGAGCTGTTTTCACTGTACTGTCTTGTCCTTCAGAAATGAAGACTAGCCATTTCTGAAAATAGAATTTTATTAATAAGAAAATATTTGATTTTTAAATTTAAAACACGAAAAAATAGTGTATCTTTATGTTAATGTGAATATATGAGATGGCAAAGTTCAATCTGAAACTGTAAAGACTACAGTAAGTCAGTTGCTTCAATTTTAACACTGAATACCCAGTATTAGGCCAGGGTCCACAGATTTAGAGCAGTCCTCTAAAAAACTGTCTTTCAGGTAGCAGTCGCAAGTTTGGGATTCCTGAACACATGCACTTCTGACCAGCTGGTTACAAATTTGAAGGGATCCCACTGCTTTCTCAGGCTTGATAATTTGCTAGATTGACTCACAGAGCTCACAGACAGCACTGACTGTACTTATGATTATTGTTTTATTATGGTAAAAGGATACAAATAAGAAGCCAAAAGAGATGCATGAAGCTCAGGTCCTGGAGGGTCTCAGATGCAAGTTTCTTTGTCCTCATGGACTCTGAATGTGTCACCCTCCTGGCACAGTGATGTCATCATCAATCAGGGAAACCCTTTTGGAGTTTGAGTGTCTCAAGTTTATATGGGGTCTCATTACACAGCCATGATTGATGAAGTTTAGATTCATGTGGTTAAACGCAGTCCTGAGCCCAAATCTTGCACTGACATGGGCTGACATGGACTGATGTGACCTGGGCTCCAAGTCACCACCTTCTAATCATGTGCTTGGTCTTTCTGGTGTGGCCAGCCTCCCACACTTAGACTGCAGATCTAATTGGCCCTCCTTGCACCTGTAAGATGTGGTCCTGGGCCCCACCATGAAGAACAAAAGACACTCTATCACAGGAAATTCCAAAGATTCAGAGATTGCTTTTCCAGGAACTGAGGAAAAAAACCAGCCAAGTTTTGCATTATACCACTCCTTTCTGAGTGAAAAAGTGAGGCTGAGTCCACGTTCCTATGATTGAAAGAGTAATCTCTATTGTAATTCTCTGACACCTAACTATGTCATATTATTCCTAAATAAAGGCTGCACTTTATGAGCTTGTTTTGCTTGATTATGTGTTTATTTTTCTGTATATTTATTTATTAATTATTATTGTAGGTTGATGCTGCTACTCAGAAAAATGAGGAAAGTGAGACATTTGATGTGGAACTCACTAAAAATGTCCAAGGATTAGGAATTACCATTGCTGGTTACATTGGAGATAAAAAATTAGGTAGTTATAAATGTCAAATATTTTGTTTTATGAATTTAGCAATTACCTTTAATATCTTTGTCTTAAGACATATTGAATCAACATTGTATGTTTTCAGACTGTTGGATAAATTGAAAACCTTCTTAGTAATAATTTAATGTGGATGACTTTGATATTGTATTTAACACAGACCAAACAATTTGTCTTATTCTCTAGCCTAAATTTCTACTAATGATTTTGTTTGTGTGGCTTTTTGATGCATGTCTATGCAAAATTAGGACTTTATATTTGGAGAAAGGGGGATGGATATTCTTTAAGGGATACTTTGTAAATAGTGACAACCTGTTTTAAATTCTAGAACCTTCAGGAATCTTTGTGAAGAGCATTACAAAAAGCAGTGCCGTTGAACATGATGGAAGAATCCAAATTGGAGACCAAATTATAGCAGTAAGTAACACATTTAATAATAGCTTTGCTAATTTTCTTGTTGAGAAATGCATTCTCCTAGTTTACCCAGTTTAGAGTGTTATGTTTAGCTCAGTACTAATTTAAGCTTCCTTTGGTGACTTGAAGCTGTCGCTACAATTGCCCATTTTTATTATTTTCTGGAGGTAAAGTACAGCATGGTACTTTTAAACTTTGGAGTTTCTTTCTTCAATTAACTTTGATGTCATAACTTTTAGTGTACTTGAATCTGAACATGAGATGTGTACTTTTTTTTCTTGACATTAGCAGAATGTCAGTTATGGGTGGCTTAATGGCCAGTGTAATTTTTAACTCTAGAAGTTGACAGGGATTTTTAAAAATATATTTTTATTGAGAAATCTTCACACACATGCAGTCCATCAAAAGTAGACAGTCAATCTGTAGCTGCTTATTGAAGTATGCTTTGAAAATTAAAAAAAAAAGTATATAATCACTGGCTTACAATATCATCACATTGTTGTGTATTCATCACCATCATTTTTAGAACATTTGCACCACTCCAGAAAGAAAGAAAAAAGAAAAGAGAGAACCCCATAGATCCCATACCCCTTACCCTCCCTGTTATTGGCCACTAATATTGCAATCTACCCAATTTTTTTTTAATCCCTTATCCCCTTCTCCCCCATTATTTATTTATTTTTTATCCTTGCTTTTTTGCTTATCTGTCCATACCCTGGATAAAAGGAGCATTAGCCTCGAGATTTTCACAATCACATGGTCACATTGTGATTCAAGAATGTGATTCTTGAAAGCCTTCAAGAATCAAGGCTACTGGAATGCAGGTCAACAATTTAAGGTACTTCCCTCTAGCCACTCTAATACACCACAAAGCTAAAAAGTAGTATCTGTATAATGCATAAGAATAACCTCCAGGATAACCTCCCGACTCTGTTTGAAATCTCTTAGTCACTGAAACTTTATTTTGTCTCATTTCTCTCTTCCTCCTTTTGGAGGAAGGCTTTCTCTATCCCATGATGCCAGGTCATGACTCATCTCAGGAGTCCTGTCCCACGTTGCCAGGGAGATTTACACCCCTGGGAGTCATGTCCCTGTGGGGAGGGGAGTGAGTTGAACCTACCAAGTTGGCTTAGAGAGAGGCCACATCTGAGCAACAAAAGAAGTTCTCTGGAGGTAACTCTTCGGGATAATTATAAGTAGGCTAGCTTCTCCTTTGCAGGAATAAGTTTCATAGGGGCAAGCCCCAATATCAAGGGCTCAGCCTATTGAATTGGTTGTCCCCATTGCTTAGGAGAATATCAGAAATTCCCCACATAGGAAGTTTAATATTTCTTCCTTTCTCCCCAGTCCTCCAATGGACTTTGCAAATACTTTTTTATTCTCTGCCCTAATTACTCTGGCATGTATCAGGGCATCACACTAACCTGTACAAAGCAACAAGATGTCACTCCCTATTCAAGATTTCTTGTAATTATGTTTTTGAATAAGCTGACCATACAAGTTAAATTAGATAATGTGCTACCTAAAATATAAATTTTGCATTGAATAAACATCTCTTCCTTTGGTCTCACACAGAAGTCTAAGCTTTAAAATATGGACCATATCATCCTTTACCCTGTGTTCTTATTTACCTTGTCCTATCCAGATGAACTTCATTCATATCACTAGTTGAAGTCTGATTATTTTTTCATCTTTTTTAATCATTGCATTATGGGATAATGCTGACTTTCATAGCTTCAGAGCTCTAATTCTGATTCTCAAATGTCATAGAAATGCCGAAGTTTCAGGGAACGACCAGGTTGTACACAAATAGCTCAGTGTCTCGGAATTTAGGAACAGTTACAACTCCAGAATAAGATGTGGCTGCTGTAAGAGCTTACAATCTAGGACCCTTTACAATAGGCCCCAACCTGATAACCCATGCTCTAGACTTCAGTTCTCCAAGTTTGTATATTATAGTTAGTCCATATGAGTCAGGCATGGTAATATTTGTCTTTTTGGTTCCAATTTTTCATTTAACATACTGTCCTCAAGATTCATTCATCTAATTGCATGTCTCACAACTTCATTCCTTCTTGCAGTCTCTCAGTAGGCCATTGTATGTAAACACCATAGTTACCCATTCCATCCCTCAGTCATTGTACCCTTAAGCCACCTCCACCCATTGTGAATCACGAGCACTGCCACCATAAACACCAGTGTGCAAATGTCCATTCCTGTCCCCACACTCAGTTCCTCCAGGTCTATACCTCACAATGGGCTTGCAGGATCCTGCCTGCCTGCCGTCTTTTAATAAGAGAGTTTTAGTGGATTGTGGGATTTTCTGAAGATTCTTACACAACAAACAAGTTATTCCTTCAGCTGACCTGCTTTTAATCTGTTCCCATTCATACTACTTCTAGTAGAAGTTCCTCCAAGTTACTGGTATAGGGCTTTTTCTCTTTTCTTAATTTCCAGTTTTGTTGCAGTGTTTCCTCTATTATAATATTTTGTTAGACTTTCAAAAAGGAAATTAGCAGTGTGGGAGTAGTAGGAAAGAAGATAGAATTAGATATAAATATGTTCAGAAGTTTCATGAGATTTAAGGAACCTATTAAATATCAGAGTATCAACCAAATCAGAGGTCTCCATTTTTGATTGAATATCTATCATTTAAAAAAA
This sequence comes from Myrmecophaga tridactyla, assembly GCA_004026745.1. Taxonomy (NCBI): domain Eukaryota; kingdom Metazoa; phylum Chordata; class Mammalia; order Pilosa; family Myrmecophagidae; genus Myrmecophaga; species Myrmecophaga tridactyla. The sequence continues at coordinate 2,339 of PVIY010028743.1, read as the reverse complement.
AATGGCTGCTTTTTCCCTCCTCCTCATCCCTCCTATATATATAATATATATATTCACATGAATATACCTATTCCTATATAATGTATACTACTAATTAATATATTGAATACATTATTTGTGTATCATATATAGAACATAAATGAAATTGAAAAATATATTAATTAAAAGTTCTAATATTTTCTTCCAGAAAACTCAGATGTAAGGGTATTCCATCTTGGAGACCACCCATCTAGGCCTTATTTAAGTTTCATTCATTTAGTAAATATTAGAGTACCCTACAGTGACCAATATCATGCTTAGAAAGGCATGACACTCATGCAGCCATTTTATAGCTATTCAATTTTACAGACATTCAAAAGGATTATCAAAAAAATTTATTGTTCCACTTTTCCTAACTGTTTTCACTGATTTTATGTTTTTTTAAATATGGTGTTCCAGTTTGCTAGCTGCTGGATGCAATATACCAGAACTGGAAGGGCTTTAAAAAGGGATAATTTATTAAGTTGTAAGTTTACAGTTCTAAAGCTGTAGTAATGTCCCAATTTAAAGCAAGTCTATGAGAATGTCCAAATTAAGGCAACAAGAGGTTACCTTCACTCAAGAAAGGCTGATGAAATTCAGGGTTTCTTTCTCAACTGGAAAGGCACATGGTGAACATGGCAAAGTCTGCTAGCTTTCTCTCTAGTCTTCTAATTTCATGTAGCTCCCCCAGGGGTATTTTCCTTCTTCGTCTCCGATGGTCTCTGGCTGCGTGGGCTCCCATGGTTCTCGTGTCTCTCTCCAAAATGTTTCCTCTTTTAAAGGATTCTCGTAAACTAATCAAGGCCTACATGGAATAGGTGCAATCACATCACCATCTAATCAAAAGTTAATACCCACAATTGGATGTGTCACATCTCCTTGGAAATAATCTAATCACGTTTCCAACATCCAGTACTGAGTAGGGTTTAAAAGAAATGGCTGCTCCCACAAGATTGGATCAGGATTAAAATATGGCTTTTCTAGGGTATATAATCCTTTCAAGCCAGCACATATGGTGTTATCATTTTTTAACATTTTGAGATTGTAAAATATAAACACATATGCAAAGCAAAGCAAGAAAAAAACAATAATTTTCAAAGCACACTTCAACATGTAGTTACTTAACAGATCCCAGAATCTGTGATGTGCTACCATTCCATCATCTCAGATTTTTCCTTCTAGCTGCAACAAAACACTGGCGGGTTTAAAGGAGTATTAATATAGTGATTCAGCAGTTATACCAATTGTTAAATCCTATTTTCTCTCTTATAGCTCTTCCTTCTCCTCTGTTTCCTCTCCCAATCTATAAGGATCTTTAGGCAATGCCTATTCTGACTTTTTCATATTGAGAAGGTGTGTTGACACTGAAGGATAGGGGGATGTAATCAATCAATAATCTTAGAGAAGCTGATCCCTCTGGGTTTCAAGATTTACCTGAACTGGGAGCCCTCTGGGAATTATAGGTTCCAGGAAAGTGAATCCAGTGCATGAAACTTTTATAGAGTCTTAATTTGAGCTTGAGGTGTTTTTAAAAGTCAATAGTTGGGGTTTAGCAAACCATGGCAATTGGTACTAACTTACTGAAGCTTGTATAAGAGTAGTCTCCAGAATAATCTTAACTATTTGATCTCTTTTGGCCACTGATGCCGTATTTATTCCATTTCTTTCCCCCTTTTGGTCAGGAAGGCATTGTCAAATAGACAGTGCCAGTACCAGACTCATCCCCAGACACCATGTCCCATGTTATCAGGGAGATTTTCACCCCTGACTGTCATGTCCCAGGGAGGCTAATGATTTTCTTTGCAGAGCAACAAAAGAGGTTTCCTGGAAGCAACTCTTAGGGCTCTTGATGGGTAGTCTTAGCTTATCTCCTACAGAGATACATTTCATAAGGGCAAGCCTCTAAATCAAGGGCTTGACCTGTTTTCTTGGGAGTTTCCAATGGTGGAGAGGGTACCTGAGATTCTTCTAGATGGGAAAGCTTAATAGTTCCATATATATATAAATGTATTTATTTATTTCCCCCCTTTGGCCCCTCAAGGGACTCTACAAATACTTTTTTTGTTTTGTTTTGAATGTATGGTTCAGGAATTGAACCTGGGTCTACTGCATGGAAGGCGAGCATTCTACCACTGAACCACCTGTGCACCCTACAAATACTTTTTAATTATCATCCCACCATAGTCTGAAATGTATCCTGGTATTACATTAAGCCATAGAGAATTATAAGGCCTCATTCCCATTCTAGTTCCAAGACTTTGGGTTGTTGAAATATGCTATCCAAACAGGTTGATTAAATTATATGTTACTAAAAATTT